>ML807058.1:24605-45469 GCA_009831015.1 Picea engelmannii | reverse complement strand
GTAGTTTGGGAGTTACACTCCGTGGAAAATAGGGTTTGTGGCTAGTCCTGAAACTAGTCAAAATCAGGTGTTTCGGGTAAAAACGTCATAACTTCTTCATAACAGATCCAAATTTAGTGAGACCAATTGTGTTGGTTATATTATAGTATTTAGTATTCTCTGTACTATTTTTAGATCTATTCATCAAATATTTTGTGTGGGTCACGCTCTACAAGGTTTCTCTCTAGAATAAGCTAGAATTCAGCAAGGTATGCCATTTTTGCTATAACTCCTTTTCTGAGAGGTTCCAAGTAGTTCCACTTGGAGGAATTTCATAAAACACACTGAAGAACATTGTGTATCAGTTTCAGATATTTATTTAGTACAGGTACAAAGTTATGATTATTTCAAGTTAGGGTTGTTGACTAATCCAAAACTAGTCATGGTTGAGACAAGCAGTTGATGAGTTGGCACATATATGAGGTGTATAGTTGATGATGTTGGTACATATTGATGAGTAATTGTTGATAAGTGGTTGAAACATGATTGGTATATACTTGGTACATGGTTGGATGCACTTGTTTATGGTACAGGTTGATTACAGGTTGTTTGGCACAGGTTGGCACATGATTGATGCTCTTGTTTATGGTACAGATTGATATCTGTTGAGGATTGTTGCCTCATATCATTTGGTGCTGAGAATGAAAGATGAGTCTTGCATATAGAGCTGGTGCTCTTGTAGAGTTGTACTCTATTCAGTTGTTGCTGATAAACCCCAAGGATTGTAGTCCGTAATAAAAATAAAATTGTACATACATCTTGTGTTCTTTGTGTTCTTTGTGGTGATGACTTGTTGATGATATATTGTTGATATATGTTGCTGATATGTTCTCACATCTAACTAGTTATAAATGAAAACAATGGGTAATGAATAAATGTTGAATGCTAAGTGATGAGTTTTTGTGCAAGAGGGAAGTTTTGGGAAAAATAGCCCCACACTCATTCACCCCCCCTCTAAGTGTGGTAGGTGTGTCCAATAGTTGTGTGAATTCCATAAGATCCCTTGGAATAACACTATTGACTGCCACTAAAAGCAGTCGTTGGTGGCCGAAGTGAAATCTTTTGAATCAGATGTGGGTTCTGACTCTGAGTCATAACCATAAATATGAAGAAGGATCATTGGCGCAGAACCCAGTGCCACCATTTCCACCACCAAGCTCCAACCTGGTCAACCAGACGAGCCAGAAGAAGAAGAACACCTCTTCCATTCACAGATGTGGGTAAAAGGCACCCCATTGCACTTCATCGTTGATACCAATAGCCAGAAGAAACTCATCTCAACAGAGGTCATCAAGTGGTTATCTCTACCAACAACACTGTACCCACAACCCTACACCATTGGATGGCTCCTCCAAGGAACCGATCTTCACGTTAGCCAATAATTTTGATTGTCGTACAACATCATGCCCTTCAAAGACAAGGTATTGTGTGATGTTTCTCCTCTCGAAGTTTGTCATGTTCTTTTGGGCCAACATTATTTATGGAACTTCATGTTGTATACGAGTCTAGGCCTCGTAGTGTTATTATTACTTTGAATAGGAAATTTTACAGGATACTCGAGCTAGTCCCTCCTAGTGTTATTTCCTTGATCTCTGCCAAGAAATGTAGGAAGGTCATCTCTCAGACCAGGAAATTTGTATTCTTCATGATTCGCTTCCAGAGTGAGCGAAAGATCACCACCACATCCAAGGCCTCCACAACCAATCTCTCCACACAATAGAATCAAGTGGATAAGGTCATGGAAGAATACTCATATATCTTCTCCTCTCCTACCGGGGTACCTGTTCACTACCAAGTCAAGCATCTTATCGATTTGACCCCAGGCGCACCGCTACCCAATGGGCTAGGCTACCATCACTCTCTATTAGAAAACGAGGAGATCAAGAGGCTGATCCAAGAACTGCTCCATAAGGGGCACATCCTTCCCAGATCATCGCCTTGTGGAAGCCTGATCATGCTGGTATAGAAGAAAGACAAGACCTGGCGACTCTGCATTGATTACTAGGCCTTGAATAAAATCACACTCTGAAACCAGTACATTCCCTGAATTAACGACCTCCTTGATCATCTCATGAAGGCCAAATACTTCAGTAATATTGATCTGAAGTCTAGCTACCACCAGGACCCAATATAACAGATAGATGTATGGAATATTTCCTTCAAGTCAAAAGAAGGTATTTTTGAATGGTTGGTCATGCCCTTTGGTTTGATAAATGATCTAGAAAATTTTATGAGGATAATGGATGATATCCTACGACCTTTCACCAATAATTTTGTAGTGGTGTATCTCGAGGACATCCTCATCTACAGCGAGACTTGGGCAGAACACTTGCAGCATATTCAGCAGGTTCTGCACACCATGTGACAACACAAACTATATGCAAACTTGAAAAAATTCCCTTCGGTGTGGACAGGGTCCATTACTTAGGCTACATCATTGATAAGCATGGTGCGCATGTATATCTAGCCAAGATCCAAGTCATCCGTGACTGGCCAGACCCAACCACACTCACTGAACTTTGGAGCTTCTTGGGCCTCACCAATTTCTATCGCAGGTTCATGATGGGATTCTCTCATATCGCATGGGCCCTCAGCCAAGTAACCAGGGGTGGCAGTAAAGAAAAATTTGTGTGGGGAATGTCCCAATAACAAGACTTCGATGACTTAAAGAAGCGTTTGTGCTCATCCCTAGTACTTTCATTACCGGACCTGCAACATCCCTTTGAGATCAAGACAAATGCTTTAGACTATGTTGTTGGTGTCGTTCTCACTCAACACAGCCACCTCGTGGCATATCACAATGAGATACTATCAGATATTGTACGTAATTACCCTAATTACAATCAAGAAATGTACTCCATTGTGAAAGCATGCCACCAGTGGAGACATTACATTCTTGTGAAGGAGAAATTCATCCACACTAATCACAAGCCACTACAGTTCATGCAAACCCATGCAAAATTGCAGAACGACCATCATCAGAAGTGGTCAACATACTTACAACAGTTCCACCTCAACATCAAGTATAAAATAGGAATTACCAATAGAGTTGTTGACTACCTCAACCAACCTTCATTCACGACACTCACCATGGTGCTAGACTCTTGCAACCATGAGACCTCTGGATGGCCCCACCTCTACGAGACAAACCCTGACCTCTCCACCACCTACCAAATGTTGGGCGCCAACTCAATGGTCGCTAATTTCCATCCCCATGATGGATTGTTGTGTCGTTTAGGCCATCTCTGCATTCCATCAAGTGAGCACATGAATCTGATTTGGGAAGCTCACTAGAGTCAGGTGGAATGAAACTTTGGCGTCAAAAAGACAGTGGTAGTGATGCAGAAACATTTCTACTCGCTGAAACTTTGACAGGATGTCGGAAAGTATATCAAGTCTTGCATCGCCTATGATATTTCCAAACCGACCACTAAGAAACATGGCCTGTACACCCATCTTCCTACTCCTAACAGGCCATGGTAATCCATCTCAATGGACTACATGTCGGGCATCCCATCCACCAAGAGGGGAAATGACTGTGTTTTTGTGGTTGTTGATCACTTTTCCAAGATGGTGATTCTAGCCACCTGCAAGAAGAACATCACAACAGAATCTACTGCCAAGCTCTTCTTTGAACGAGTATGGGTACATTTTGGGATCCCACAAACCATTATATCAGACCGTGACAGTCGGTTCCTCAACTCATTATGGTCAAGCCTTTGGTCACTATTGGATACCAAGCTCACCAAATCCACTGCCTTCCACCCCTAGACAAATGACCAAAATGAGGTCGTAAATCGGATGGTCATACATATCCTGCACATGTACAATTAAAAACACCCCCACACATGGGATGAGAGTCTTCCCTATGTCCAGCATAGCTACAACCAAGCCCTGCATAGATCAACTGGCCACAACCCATTTCAGTTGGGGTTGGGATTCCAACCATTGGGCCCCATGGATGTTGCACTACCCCTGGTGACCACCTCGGCTGACTCGTCCCTTGCTCCACCAGAAGCTAACAAATCCACCCAGTTCATTGAGCGAATCCAACACATCCACCAATAGGTTTAGGATATTCTACAGAAGTCTAATGCCAAGTACAAGTAGTGCCATGATCAACATCGAGTGCCACATAAGTTTCAGGTGGGCGACAAATTTTGGTTGCATTTGCAGAAAGAACGCCTTACAGTGCCCCATCGGAAGCTTCCCCCACTACGTTATGGGACATACACCATCACCAAGGCTATCGGTGACAATGCTTTTGATCTTATCATTTTACCCTTCCTTGGTCTACATCCATTCTTCAACCTGGCTCTCCTTCGACCATGTTTCCCACCATTATTGGACACCTCAGAGATAGTAGAGCAGTTGACACCAACAGATATCAAACCTGATTGCATGCAATAGACATCCAGTGATCATATTTTGGACACACAGATCAAGGTCACTCGACAATAAAGGATCCACCTTTATTGAGTCATCAAAGCAGGGCAGCTCCTGCACCAAGGCAAGTGCCTCACCTGGGGCCAAATTCAGCAGAAATTTCCTCATCTAATGGGGAAACTCAACGCAATGGAGACCATTGCTTCCTAAGGAGGGAGGATTGATCCAAGTGGATATCAGTGGCCACCCACCTATTCCACGAGCTCAAAAAATAGTTTTCCACCTTGGTAGTTTTTGGGCAATTTTTTGGGTTCCAAACTTTCGGGGCCGTTTTGAGGCCCTAAACGACGTTTTTTAGGGATTTGGGTCCTAGGGACTACTCCAAATAGTGCGCTTATAATAGAGATCGTATTCCTTTCCAATGAGTTATCCTGCGCCTAAAACGGAGATCGTATGCAAAATTTACGACCTCGGGAAGTTGATGTACTAACTTACCCAAACGGGCCCACATGACTTTTGGTGCTTCATCTCCTAGGGTTAGGTTTTTGGATGTCTAGTGTTTTTGACATTCTTTTTTATTGTAAAATGCCTTTGGAGCCTCATTGTAACCATTTTCTTGTGAATGAGCGTAGTCATCACATCTCTTCTCAGAGATAAGCCACCACCATTCCAACAAGCTTGTTTTCCACTACATTTTACAGTTTCAGCTTATTTCCTTATTGAATAGAAAACCAGTTATATTGTATCTCTGTTATTTTGTGTTAAGAATATTTTAATAATATGTATTCATTTCTTTCTTCTCATAAAATCCGGATCAGTCTACGCCACTCCTGGATGTGATCCGATATATGAGTGGATGTGTCCTGGCGTAAAGTCAACAGAAGTTCTAGGCCAACATCGTAACGAACTGGAAATTGGAAGTAGTTTAGGAATACTAACACCATCTGACTAAAGGTCACATAAGCCCCCCTAGGTAGCTCAATATACCATTTTTCAGTGACTCCAATGAGGGTGCGTTGAAATAATCATAACCGAATGGAATCATCATTGAGGGAATTCGAGGAGCACCATAGGTGAAACGTGGTAACGTGATCACCAAGATCCTCGCCATTCTTAACTTCAAATTTTAGAATGTTTGAAGGACGCTTGGTGGGGACGGGGGGGCATGTAGGATCATGACACACAAGGTCATTCATCAACTTAGAAAAGTATGGTAGATTAAGTGTGGCCAGAAAAGGGACACGGGGTTGTGGCATCTAGCCCCAAGCTCCCTGGAAAGATTGTGTTTCAGGAATTGCAATCCATCCAGGGTTCAAGTAAGCACCATGGCCATGTATGGGATTGTAAGACCCTCCTCTAGGCTAATTCATAAGAGGTTGGTTAGACATCATTCCAGTAGGAATGTTCTGATGGGGGTTATAAAAGTTTCCCCCAATCAGAGTGGCTCTAGGCTGGGGGTTTCCCAAGGTGTGAAACTGACCTCCTATGGGTGTGAATCTGGAGAAAAGAGGTGGATTCGTCATGCCAAACGTGTTGGTTGAAATCGACATGAAGGAGGTGAGGGTATAGGATATAACTTGAGCATAAGCTTGTCCACCAGGTTGGTTTCTCCACCCAGAAGAAAGAGGATTAGACCCAGGGTTAAAAGAGGGAATGCCTCCCATATTAGGAGTCGTTTGAGGGATTTGAGAACCACCAAACGAAAATGGAGTATAAGGAGGGGTGGTGCCCCCAAGTCCAATGTTATCATTAGGGCCAGCAGTTGGGATGGAGTTTGAAAACTGTGAAGTAAAATTTTTCATACCACAGGAAAAAGGACTAGAGGCCATAGGGATGGATTGAAAATTATAGCCCAGTGAGTGACTAAGAGACCAAAATGGGTTCGAGGCAAGAGATTGAGCATTCACTATAGGATGGGTAGTAGTAATGATAGGTGCCTCTGACACCACAACCAATGTGGTTGCAGGAGTCAATGGGGTGCCATTCACTATAGTAGGTGTGGGAGTCGAAGGGCTCCCAGTACTCTGATGAATCAATTTAGTACTCATACTTGTAGAATCACAAGTCTAAAAAATGGACATGTGTGTACCACGTCTAATAAATCTACTCCTTTTAGAAGGAAAAGACTCGAAATCTTGTGGTAACTGTAACAAGTGATGAGACCGACGGGGATGCTGGTCTGACTCCATGATGACTTAAGACTCAAGATACAAAAAAATAAATCCTAAGGCCAACTAGTAATCAAAGAGCACACCAAAAATAATCAAACAACCAATATGCACACAAATGGGGTAAAGTGGTTGAAAGGGGCCTCCCTCCCTAAAGAAGGTATGTCTCACCCAAGAGGGGCCTGAGACTCCCTGTTACAGATCAGAGGTAACAGAATCAGTTATAAGGGCCCTCGTGGGCTTAACAACCAGTCGGCTAGATCCCCCCAGAGAGGTAATCCTCCATAAAGGTTGTGTGTTGTCTGACCCTTATCTGACCTAGGGTACCTGCAGAATAACCCCTGCAAGTAACCTATGTGGCACCTAAGTCAAGAAACTAAGAAACCAATGTATAACCGATGCATAGGTGAGCAGTCGTAAGTCAATTCCACCATATGGGTAGGGTAGCAAAGCCCGAAACCTTGGAAGTATCGCCTCTCACGGAGGTAAGGGCACTAGCAAGATCCCCATATACAAATAGATCCCCAGAAATATCTCTAACGCTAAGAAGGTATTGGGGGGATATCCCTTCAACCAACCTAGCGCGACCTCGTGATTAACTCTAGTGTAATTGGAGCCTCCTGATATTACTGATTATACAATGGATTTCTCCACTCCCTTAGCTAGACACATATGTTGATTTAATAGCCTTGGAGAAGTTTACTCACAAAATCCTATTCCAAGGCACTAAATCCTAAGCTAGTTTGTGCACCCTAGAAAGTAGAATCGTTACTAATCAATTTTAAATTAAAGAGTTAATTTTAATGGTCATGCTTACTCAAAAAGGTATGGTAGTGAAACTCATGATGTTATGACTCAATAGATAAAGCAAATATGAATACAATGCAAATTCCTAACTTCAATTTTTTAATGAATGATATGCTTCTTAAAACAATGCAATTTTCAATTTCAACTCTGCAATTCTGAAGTAAAAATACAATATTTCTTTACATGCACTAAGATAAATGATAAAGACTCAAAAGATCAAAATGCTAATCAATGTAAAATGCCTAATATTTTTGTATTTTCAATATAAGAAAAATGAAAATTTAATGGACTGAACAACAACTTGATATATAAAAAGTCTATTGTGTATAGAAAGAGACAACTTAAGTAGGATACCAAGGAGAAAAATTCCTAGCCCAATGTACAAGGACAATAAAAATGAAAAGGTGATGAGAAAGACTCCGCCCCAAAATTCAACCAAAGACAAGTTTCTTGTCATCCCACAGACACTTAACAGTCACTACAGAGACCCAAGAAGACTCAACAATCATCAAAACCTACCCAACAACCACCAAACCTAGCCAACAAGAAAAAGAGGTTGATGTACACGACTGTTTGTAACACCCTGTTTCCCCCAGTCTTTAAAAATAACTATATAGGCCAAGAACTATGACAAACTCAAAGATGTGAATGTTTGATTTGACGGACCTTTGTATAAAAGGTCGATGAATATAAATTATGTTATGATTATGTGTTGCATGACTGTTGGGAGGGGGGATGTGATAAAAGAGATGACGATGGATAATGAGAGGTGGTGGAAGGTACCTGGAATGGTTGTGTTAACTTCCACCGAGCCAGTACCGTACTGGTTTTTACTTTCTCAAAGATCAAAGAAACTCTCTGACCCTGGAATGAATTTCCCGTCAAATTGGTAGGTGGGGAGGCTCCTCAAGAGTTAATGAGGGGATGGGGGTGAACCGCCCATCCGTAAATATCTCCCAGAACTGAACACGGACAGGGAAATTCGCACCACACACAATCTTGTAGAGAAAAGGCAAGAGAGGAAGTATGGTAAGGAGGAGGAGACAAAATGCGCACGACAGGGATCGTGGAAGAAAACTAGAGGAGCTCTGGAAATACAGGGAGTTCTGAATAGAGGAGAAGGAGAGTAACCTTCGTCCTTGACTTTTGTTGAGCTGGAAGTAGGAGATTGAATCTCAAGCATCGTGGTCTAGCTCGAGGGTGGCTAGTGGTAAATCCGTTTGGAGTCTCTAAGCCTACGGTTGGGTGGAAACGAGCACCCCTCTCAGCAGTCGCGTCACACCTGGTGTTTCTGATAAGTATTTTATGCCTTGTATTATGAATTATATACCATGAATACATGCTCATGTTTATGCTCCCATAATGATTTATGTGTGGAAAGATTGCCTAATGTCTTAGACTAGAAACCTTATGCAAGAAAGAATAGCTCTCTAAGGTCTCGAAGTTGTGGAAGTTTGAAGCTTCGAGCGGTTGAATTTTGTGATTCAAGCTCAGAAGGGATAGCGAGTTCAATTATTGAAAGAGATTACCCCATCATTTGGTCGACGAATGGTCGGCATCCTTTCAGAAATGCCCCAGATCTGTCTAGACCAATGGATCTAGAGGAGGAGCGCAGGCGTTAACACCTCAACCCTTTTAGCCTTCGCAAGTAGCAATGGGATCCAGGACCATAGATCCAAGGATCTGTTGGAGCTCTATGGAACGTCAGATCAAGGGAGTCTCACGGTCGTTAATCCCATACATAAATTCCCATATCGAAAATTCGGGGATCGGAGTTTCTAAAGGAAAGGAAACTCTCTACTGTGGAATTCCACGAGTCACAAAATCCGGATATGAGAAATCTCGGTATGCGATACCCCGAATCGGTGAAGTGTGAATGGGTTTCAGCGTTTCGGTACCTGGGAAACCAAAGGGTATGAACCCTTGTCTTCGCATGTTGTGAAATCCCGATATGCAAAATCTCGGTATGCGATATCCCGAATCGGTGAAGTGTGAATGGGTTTCGGTGTTTCGGCACCCAGGAAACCAAAGGGTATGAACCCTTGTCTTCACATGTTGCGAAATCCCGATATGCGAAATCCGGGTATGCGATATCCCAAATCGATGAAGTGTGAATGGGTTTCATGTTTCGGCACCCGGGAAACCAAAGGGTATGAACCCTTGTCTTCGCATGTTGCGAAATCCCGATATGTGAAATCCCGATATGTGATATCTGGATTCGATGAAGTGTGAATGGGTTTCGGCTTTTTGGCACCCGAGAAACCAAAGGGTATGAACCCTTGTCTTCGTATGTTGCGAAATCCTGATATGTGAAATCCCGGTATGCGATATCCCGAATCGGTGAAGTGTGAATGGGTTTCGGCGTTTCGGCACCTGGGAAACCAAAGGGTATGAACCCTTGTCTTCGTATGTTCTGAAATCCCGATATGCGAAATCCCGGTATCCGATATCCCGAATCGGTGAAGTGTGAATGGGTTTTGGTGTTTCGGCACCTGGGAAACCAAAGGGTATGAACCCTTGTCTTTGCATGTTGCGAAATCCCGATATGCAAAATCCCAGTATGCGATATCCTGAATCGGTGAAGTGTGAATGGGTTTCGGTGTTTCGGCACCCGGGAAACCAAAGGGTATGAACCCTTGTCTTCGCATGTTGTGAAATCCCAGTACGCGAAACCCCAATGTGCTCTGTGAATGAGCCCTAGGTCATCGGACAGGGTCTTATGGTAGAAAGGAGGAGTCCCAAAAGAATATGGACCGCCCATTGTAGGTACGCGTGGCGAAGATCTAAAGCCACCAGGGTTTTGGACATCATAGAAATAGGAATGAAGACCCTGCCTAAATCCTGAAAGGTAGAATGGAGGGATTTAATTCGGGTCGTCGATCAAGTTGATGATCTGAACCGTAGATCCGGATGACACCAGGCTTTCGAGTTTCATGGATTCGAAAGGGAAAGGAGGAACGCTTGCGTCACGATTCTCCTAATCGTGAAACCCCGAAAGCATTTAGAGGATTAGCACCAGGTCATGGGATCGTTCGTATGACAAACGACCCAAGGGAGGAGATAAGGTTCTGTTAGACCCTTTCGAGTTTCGGCATTTCGAAAGACAGAGAGCAGGGAAATGCTTACATCATGATTCCCCAAATCGCGAAAGTCGGAAGCACCCTTTTGGTAAGGCCTGTGGTCATAGCCAATGATCACATGGGGAAGGTTAACGGTAGGAAGGGTCTGCGCCAGGCCCCATAGAAATTCGAGGATTCTGATCCTCGAAGAAAAGACAAAAAGAAAAATAAAATCTTAGTTGTCGTAGTGGGTGTGTGACAAATTGGTATCAGAGCATGGTTACAGCACTTGGCCTGCTTGGGCTAATGAACGAGTTGCACAGAAACTCCATTGAAGTACTCTTAAAAGGAGTAACCCTCTACCTTAACCTGCTTTATCAAAAGCCGAAGTTAAGAATGAAAATTTCCTATTGTGTGTATGCATGTGAAAAATATGAATTATGAGTTGATTATGAATGAATATAATGTTGACTAACAACAAGTGTTTTTCTTGCACAACAAGCGGATGATCAACTGCAGGAAAATGCAGACACATAGA
The DNA here is from genome assembly GCA_009831015.1 of Picea engelmannii. NCBI lineage: Eukaryota > Viridiplantae > Streptophyta > Pinopsida > Pinales > Pinaceae > Picea > Picea engelmannii. Next base: position 34,472 of record ML807058.1, on the reverse strand, counting down.
ATGGTGACACACCACGAAGTGGGGGATGTCTCCCACAATAGAGATGAAGAGTCTGATGAAAGGACAGTGGTAGAGACCCCTCCAGGTCTAGTTAAGATTGTGAGAAGCCTCATGGTCGAACTATAGAGCTGCAAGGCCGACAACGAGAGGTTGATAAAAGAGAAAGAGAAGCAAATGGAAATTAATGAAGTCTTGCTGCAGAGCTTATCTGACATACAAAGACAACTGTAGCATGGACCTGACACTAGTCACACAGATCAACGACAGACAAGGAGAAGTCGAAGCCCACCCGGGATACGGAAACGTGGTCTTTTAAGTGGCTACACTGGGAGGAGCACCTCGAGGAAGGTCCACTCCAGAGATAAGGGACAAGCGTCGGACGATTCCTCTGGAAAGGAAACTGGCGACTCAGAGGGATCTTCTAGTAGCAGAATTATTTCTTATTCTTGAAGGAAACGAAAGAAGAGAAATCATTCCAAAAATCATAATCTCGAAGAATTCAAGAAGGCCAAACCACCCTCTTTCGACGGTGAAATAAAAAAGGGAGAGCAAGCAGAGGCCTGGCTGCTTGGATTAAAGAAGTATTTCAGAGTCCATGACTTCTTAGAAAATTTGAAGGCATGAGTAGCCACTTTCAACTTGAATGGAAAGACTTCCATTTGGTGGGAAGACCTTAAGAATGTAAAAGGGATTCATGAAGAAGACCTATCTTGGGAACGGTTTGAGAAATACTTCAGGAAGAAGTATCTGTCGGAAAAGGAAACATGACTCAAATTTCTCCCATGACACGATGGTGTGGGGCTGTTGGGCAAAGTACCAAGTAGAGGCATTGCCTTCAAAGGTGTAGGGAAACAATCTATAGACTACGTCTTCGCGCTCAACACTACGGAGTCTAATGGCTAGCATAAACTTTTTGATGTGATCTTCAACGATCTGTTTGGAGTCTGGGTAAACTTTAGGGAGCCATTTCTCCAGGTGTTTGGGTAAAGGATGTTGAGGCCCAGGTATAGCTACTACATCTTGGTCAAGCCAAGGTCTAGAGGGATTGTTCGCATTGTCCATAGGTGTGAGTGGTGTCGAAGGCTGGGATGAGGAACTTCCTTCGTTTGAGGATTCTTCTCTAGAAGAAGAAAGAGATGAAGGGGGTGGTGATGGTGGAATACCAGATCCTCCTGCTGCAGGAGTGAGGATATGATCTGGATCCATAGGGTTTAACGTAAGGTCAGTACCTTCAAGTTGTTCTCTGATATCAGAGAAGTCTAATGGTTGGTTCAAAGGTCGGTTTGGTTGTCTGATACAGGCTAAGGAACTGTGTGTTCTTATGAGGGATTGACAAACAATCTCTTGTATGTCACCACCTAGAGGATTTGGAGTTACTAGTTCAACTGTGATCCGTAGATCGTCGTTTGATGTGGTTGTTGTTTGAGGGACAATGTTTTCGTCTGAACAACTTCTATTTACTATAGGTGAACGGGTAGGTGGGGGAGGAGTCTTACGACCTCCTCGTGCCATTAATAGTTTTCACACCCTCCTTCTAGCGCCATTTGTTGACGGGAAAAATTGACCACTCGTCAAGTAGAGGAGTGAATCTGGTCTGGGGTTGTCTAATTAACCCAAGTCGTTTGGATTAATTCACTTCGATGGGTTTAGAGGCTCCGTTGGCTGATCTAAGTCCTAAAGAAAGCGAAAAAATAACTAAAGAAAATACAATAACTTTAATAAATAACAATCGCTAAAAAATATATATACATCTAACATATATCTAAAGTTTAACTAATTAATACTTGTAAAATAGCTCTAGTTATCGTATGTACAATATACTTAACTGAAATTATAATAAATAATTTTATATACAATCTGTACTAAACACGAGTTTTAATCTAAACTCGCAAAAATCAAATGTAGGGTGATTATTCTAGCAATAATAAGAAAAATGAAAATACTACTCAATCCTTTTGGTTTATTTTCTTAACTGTAAGCACTCGTGAAATCAAACATTAAACTACCTAATTAACAACGAATACTAGATAGCAGAAAATATTTTACATAAAGAAAATTTCTATATTTAACAAGCTGGCAAAATCAAATAACAGGATGACCTATTATTTGTATCCAATCTCTGTTCGTTGTTGAATATCCAGCCACTTTTATCTGACGAAGTAAACCTACTACAGATCTTGGGACTGCCCCTAATAAATGAGGAACGATAATGTTGGAGATTGAATTATAACAACAGAACATCGAATAGATACAATTACAGTGATCATATGATTTGCAAATTGCTACGACGAGATAAATCTTTCAGTAAGAATTTGCATGCAGACATTCAACATAAACTAGAGATGAATCTGCTAATTTAAGTTGGACAGATAATCACTGTGTGTTTTGTTCTGAAACATAAAATATGGACAACATATATAAATCAAATGATATCAACTCATAATAAACTATGTCGACAAAAGCAATCATAATCTATTATCGAAATTGAAATAAACATAACTTGAATGAAAACATCATACAAAAAAGTTAAAGCTGTAACATGCATCATATTCCATTCAAGTGTGTAATAAAAATGCCCATACTCTTGCCCCAGGCTGAGATGATCCAATGTTTACAAAATAATAGGTTTATATAGGTTTCAGGAAACATAATTGTTTCTTGTTGATAAGATCAAGTTGGTTTCAAAAAATAATGGGGGATGCAACCACCCTAATTTTACTAAATATCAAAAACTACCAGCAGTCTAATTTACTCAAAATACAAAGTTGATATGGCTGGGAGATCTCAAAAAGTGCCTCATATCTCCTTGGAAATCATGGGCTCCTTAATCATCCTGAAAACAAATGAAAATGAGAAGATTTCAGATATGTTTTCAATTGTCAAATCAAACAATTCAAAATTTTCTAACTGGCTACAGAATCTTACGATTCTGTAGCTAGTTATAATAGAAAATACAATCATATTTTATTAAATAAACAAAAAAAAATAAACTTAATAAGAAAAATAATATATTCAATCAAATCGAATATCCTAACCTAAAAGTGACAAAATCATGCTAAAATTTAAAAACATCATACCTCAAATCATGGAATCAAAACATATCAAGAAATTTTGGAATTTACGATAGTTGTTGCTGCCTCTACATTATTGAAAATGACACGACCTGTAGTTTTCAATCGTTTCTCCTTCCCTTGGATAATGGACTCAAGTTTGTTGTTTTCATTTGTCAACCTATCGACTTGGTCTCTTAAAGACTTGAGTTGTGACTGTAGCAATGGAACATCAGTATAGAACCTGTCGATCCATGATCGACACTCATCGTACTGTGACTGTAAGGAATTTGCATTAGCGCTAACAACATTATGGATTGGAGAATCCTCCATGCGAATGGTAGGCTTATCACAGAGTTGGATGCCAGGAAATTCTGGGTTATCCTTTAGACAAGGAGGCAGATTGTTAACATAGTCATAGGGTCAGTCAGGGTATAGCCGGAATGACACGGGGTCCTCTTCAGCCAAGAATTTTTCAATTTCTGAGTCTGAGTCTTCACTCACTTCAATCGTGTTGATTGTGTCTGCACGAGGTTTCAATTTATTTCGAGCACATCAAGAAATTAAACGACTAGCCCTTTTGTTCTTGAAATTAACATCAACATTGCCCTTTAGCTTCTAGAAATTAACATCAACACTGCCCTTTAGCTTCTTTCCTGTAGGTTTTTTAACAGTTTTAGTGCTATCCTTTGGATGTAAACCCAATTGACTGTCTTGTTGAGTGACATCAGGGTAGGTCAAGGGTTCGTTATTAGGGGAAAGATCACAGCCCTAGAGCGGTGGAGAAGAGGTCGTAGGGTTCACAAGGGTTTCAACAATGACCAACGTATCTACCTGTCCCAACTCATTATTTCCAAAACCATTTCGTGAAATGAAAGCATCCCAACTATCATTTTGTGACTGAAACTATTGTGTGAGGATGATTTTAATCAGACCGTGATGAAATAAACTTGAATCTTACCTCTGTTTCCTAAACCGTTTACCCATTTTATACATACTTCTAAGCAGGTAGTAAGGCATATTCAATGGAAAGCCAATAAAACTCATAAGGAGGTGGAGATGATATAGGAAAACCAGTCTGAATCGACCCTCACAAGTGATGAATTGCTTCACTACAGCAATTAAATCATGCCATCTAGGTTTCAAGAATGAAATCGGCATACCTCGATCACAGCTGACTATTTTTTGTGAGGTAAACAATAACGTCCAAGGGACCTCCTCCACTTTCGCATTCTTGAACCATTTCTGACCAACTGCTGGAAATCTCGTGGCTTGGATTAAGAACTCTTCTGTCACTTCTAACTGTACATCATCGATCTTTTCCCTACAACCATCAAAGGTTAAGGCAAACTCTTGGGTGAACTAGAGGTTAAAGCCCTGAAATTTTTCGATGAACAAACGCCAACTATTCCTTTCCAAATCTTCCCAAGCGTTATCATATGAAAGCAGAGTCTGGACGTGGTTTGGTTTGACCCTTAACACTGGAGCCATGCCGAATGGATGGGAATTAACATAGAAATCACAGGTAGGGTTTGGAAAAAGACCACAGAGTTATAGCCCCGAGCCGTATCAAAACAATGTTGTGACAATTCAAACGGTGGGCAAAGTGTTAATCACAATGCGTGGGAGAAAAATCTTGAAGCCCGAGACCATGCTCAGGAGTAATGGAATTTTGTACTACGTATGCCACCTTGGCATTGAGTACATTCTAGGACAGAGTACTTTAAAACATTGTGCGCGCATCCAAATTTAATTGCAAAGATAGGTGATTTACAAAAATTGAAAAGCCAAAGTTTCCATGAAAGAAATATGGTCAATCATCAAACCAAAATTAATACAAAAATCAAATACCAATTGATGGGGGTCTTTCATTCAAACAACCATAAGTTTCTTAGGCATTCTTAGAATCAAAACGATCATAAACAATGAGAGCAACATGTCCATAGAAAGAAATCGCAATTCTATCATAAACAACATGATTTCAATGAAAATTTAAAACTGAACGATGACGATAGTTGTGAGTTTTCATGCTTTCAATCATGAAAACGAAGCATGAATAGATGATAGGTAAAATGCGATGATTTACAACTGTCGTTTGAAGAAACGCTTATGAAGAGTAGTAAAATTTCATAGACCCTGTGTAGGCAGCTTTATAAAAATGATAATTATATACTTGCTGCCAACAATGGTGACATGCTGGGAGAAGTAGTTATCTCTACCAAATGAATGAGTTCAGATTAGAATAATAAAAAACAACTTCGAGTTGAAAACAACCGAAAATTTGTCTGAGCATCGCAAATAATTATAATGCATTCCAGTTCTAGACAACTATTATTTTTAAAGAGACGAAAACTGATGACAATCTTAGCAAAAGAGAGCCACGATGTTAAAGTTAAAATCTTCAATATTGTTGACAGAGCCGCGGCTGCCAGCAAACATCCATAGCCTCAACAGGGATGTCAATTAACCCACTCTGATATTTGTATCCTATCAAGAAATTCCATATTAGAACGAAGGACATTTAAGGTCAAAACAGAATCCATATCTGAGAATTTTCTTTTACCTGACATTGCTTCGCTGCCAGCGGGCCTGTTCAGTACCCCGATGAAGTTATCTTGGTGTCATGCATGCATTTACCTACTGCCAGTAGACCTGTTCAGTGTCCCGACGGGTTTACAAGCACTTCCCAAAGCTCTCTGAAGATTTATTTAGTTTTTAAAGATATTTAATAGAGCGGGGTGACGCTGAAAATTCTAGTTTTTTAACACATCTTAATATGTCACAGACTTGAAAAAATTCTCAGTTGTCCTTCATTAAGATCTAGAAATCATTTACGAATAAAACTGACTTTCAATATCAGGGAGACATCATTGAGTTGTTCTCTTAAAGAACAGGGACAACGTAAAAAGGATTTTTATAGATGGTCGTGAATACCTTCAATTGTAGATTGAAATCAAGAAAACGCTTTTAAAACAACAAGTCATCTTCAGCAGGACTACAATTTTAGAGAAATACCACAATTGATGTTTAAACAACTTTTAGCAGTCATTTTCGAGGGGAAATTTTTCTGTTATTTTTGTCTGAACTAGCCCGTGGTGCAGGCATATGTGTTTCAAAAGAAAGACTGATAAGCAGAAAGGAAAAATCAAAACAAACCAGAAAAGAAAGACAAACAACAAACAAAATAGAAAATATTTACAAAGGGTGCATGGGAGCATCATCAGGCAAGGTACCTTTTTAGAGCTTGGCCATTCACTGGAAAGGTGTCTGGATGTCCCTCTAAATTCTATAAGCGAAAGGAACTGGGACCTAGTTTCTCAGCGATTAAAAATGGCCCCAACCACAAGTTCTGAAACTTAGTATGCTCTCATTTTCCCTCGTGAGGTTTGTCCCATTTTAGGACAAGGTCACCTACCTCAAAATTTCTATCAGAGGCAGAATTGGAATCAAACCAGTTTTTAACAATAAGTTGATGTTGATCCAATTTTCTTTTTGCTTGAGACCTCACTTCTTCTAACTTTAACAAAGCGTTAATTCGACTCTCCAAGGGGGGACAGTCTTCTTCCTGTACCTTCTGCGATAACTGCAGAGATAGAAGAAGGACATGTGGTAGAAGAATAGCTTCCCTGCCGTAAATGAGAAAGAAAGGTGAGTTACCCACAACAGTTTTAGGAGTTACTCTATCATCCCAGATTGCGTTTAACAATGTGTTATGCCAATTTTTATGGTTTTCAGAGACCGTTCTCTTGATAATTTTGATCATATTTTTATTAGTTGATTCTGCCAAACCATTGCCTTGGGGGTAATAGTTGGAAGAGTACTTTAATTTAATTCCTTTTTCTAGAGAAAAATCACTCATTTCAAGAGACGAAAAATAAGAAGCATTTTCAAATACCAGGCATTCAAGGATACTGAAACGAGTGATAATATTTGAATTCAAGAAGGATATTACCTGGCTGGTATTTACAGATTTTAATGGGGCAGCCTCGGACCACCTGGTGAAATAATCTGTGGCTGTTATGATGTATTTATGTTGTTGCGAGGATGGCAGATTGATTGGGCCTATAATATCCAGACCCCACTGCTGAAAAGGGGAGTCTACCGAAACTGGTTGCAAATGGAATGTTGGTTTTTGTATCCATCCTAATGCCTTTTGACAATTCACACACTTGCGACATAAAGCATGAGCGTCTTTAAAAAGGGTAGGCCAGTAATAACCTGCTCTTAATACTTTATGGGCAGTGGTGTCTCCACTGAAATGCCCACCAGCTTCCCTTGCATGTAATTCCAAAAAGACTTTTTCTGCTTCGTCTTTTTCAAGACAGCGCATAAGTATTCCATCAAAATTTTGGTGAAACAAAATACCATTAATCAGCTAAAAACAAGCAGATTTTAATCTTAGTTCTCTCCTTTTTTTGGGATCAAGGTGACAGGGAGCTGATCCGTGTATAAGACAAAGTTTGATGTCGTCGTACCATGAACTAACAGGGTTTTGTGCATAGCAGATTTGATTTTGATACTGTTGATCTGGATTTAACATATTAGTTTCATTTTGTTGTTCTATAGCTGAATCAATGACCAATTTGCATAAACCTTGGCCTCTTACAATCTATGCTGGGGTGATTTCTATATCATATTCTTGTAAAGATGTGACCCAATTTGCCCTTTTTTGGCCTAGTTCTTTCTGTACTAACAAATTTCTGACAACCGGGTAAGGGACAATGATTTTCGTCCGAGATTTCAACAGATAAGATCAGAAGTGTTTTACTACTTTGAAAATAGCATAAGCTTGCTGATCTACTATTGGGTAATTAAGTTCTACCCCCTTGAAGGCTAAGCTCATAAAGGCAATTGGGACTTCGTTGTTTTCAGCATTATTTTGAGTTAGGACGGCAGCGTAAGATCGGTCAGAGGCAAACGTGTAGAGTGTGAAGTCTTGCGAAAAGTTAGGGCTCATTAGAGAAGGAGCGTCTATTATGGCCCTTTTTATCGAATCAAAATCCTGACTTTCTAAAGGTCCCTAATGGTACTGTACATCCTTTTTTATTAAGTTTTGTAATGGTCTCACCATTTCTAAAAAGCTGGGGACAAATCTCCTAACAAAGTTTATCTGTCCTAAGAAATATTGCATGGACTTTTTTGACAAAGGAGGGGGCAGTTTCAAAATGACTTGGGTTCTTTCAGGGTCGATAATCATCCCTTCATTCGATACAATGAATCCGAGGAGCTTCCCTTGTTCTACTGCGAAGACAGATTTTTTAAGATTTAAAGAAATGTTGTACTTACAACATCGTTGTAGAACATATCTTAAATGAGCTAGATGATCTTCTTTCTTTTTTGAGAAGACAGTGACAACATCTAGGTAAAATACTACAGATTGATTGATTAAGCCGTGGAAAGCGATGTCCATCACTCTCTGAAAAGTGGTGCCGGCATTTATGAGTCCAAAGGGCATCTTTCTATAAGTGTAGGTGCCCCATGGGGTACAGAAAGTAGTTTTGAGCCGGTCTGAGGGAGACATAAGGACCTGGTTATACCCTGAAAAACCATCCAACAAGGATAATCTTTCAGAACCAGATACCTGTTGAAGGATCTGTTCCATGGGGGGGACAGGGTAGTTGTCTTTATCAGACGCTTGGTTAAGATTTCAGAAATCGACACATAGTCAGATTTCACCACTCTTCTTTCTGACAGGGACAAGATTAGAGACCCATTGTGTGTGCCTAACTGGAAAAATTATTTTAGCGTTCAAAAGTTTGTTTAATTCCTTCTTGACTGTTGGTTCAAGTTTTGGGTGCATTTTCCTTAACTTTTGTTGAAAAGGTTGGGTCTGAGGTTTCATGGGAATAATGTGCTGTATGATGTTAGGATCAAAGGTTTTTAGGTCGTCGTACGTCCAGGCAAAAACATCTTTGAATTCCTTAAACAACTTGATAAATGCTAATTTTTCTTGCTCAGAACACCCCAACCCTAAATTAATACACTGTGGGTTGTCTTTAGTTCCTAAATTTACTTTTTCATGTGTCAAGGAGGAACTATTCATTTTACAATTCACTGATTTTCTAAACTTGTCGTGAAGATCATAAAAATTTTCTAATCTAACCACAGATTTCGGGATAGAGTTTACCATGTTGTTGGCAGCCAATTCATTTTATTAAATTTTCTCTTAAAAAAGATGCCTACACCCCTCGTCTCATTAACGACAAATCATCGTCGCATTGTGCTTCTAGACATTTGTTTCATTTCTGAGACAATTGCAATTTGGTTTCGATTCAGTTTTCACAACTGAAAGTGTGAAAACGCCTCTTTCATTGTTTGGACTGTCATTGTCTTTTATTGATTTTTCCGAAAGACACTTGACCATTGGTTTATCACATGATTGCAAAAGATTTTTTCAAACGTATGTCCTTTGGCCTACTCTTACCTTGATTGCGCATTTGGATTTGTTTGATTACTAAGCTTTTGAGCATGAAGATTTACTGGTTACATTTGATCCTATAAAGGTTATGATCGAATTTGGTCTTATATGCTTTGATCCTTATTGCTATGAGCTCTTGACTCATTGATTATATGAGATTTTTGGTTGCAATGTTCTAAAAACTTTGAGATATAAACATTTGAATGTGCAACGAATGCATTGGTAAATTTATAAGGACGAGTTGAGAATAAAAACGATGGTTTAAGTTTCACAAAGGCGCATTGATTAGTCTTTTGGATTTCAATTTTATAATCGATGATTCGGTGCATTGTTTTGTGAGTTGATACTATGTATTGGCATGATCGAATTAATATTGGTTCAAAACGTTTGATTGACACG
>ML807057.1:130035-146300 GCA_009831015.1 Picea engelmannii | reverse complement strand
GATACCCTTTCCCTTCTTCTTCAATGGACATTGGCTAACATAATGTCCCATCTCATGACATCGAAAATGAAAACACTTCACCTTACTCAAGTCCTTCTTTCCTAAATCTATATATTCCTTCTTCTTATAGCCTCTCTTGCTACCCTTCTTTGTCTTCTCAATGAGACCAATATGATATACTTCCTTTTATTTCTCTGAATAAGACTACAATCTTATTTGTTCTTGCACAAGTTCAACCCAAAGTTTTGTAAAATTTGGCAAGGTATCTCAATCACAAACACCCAAAACAAAAGGTATCCAGGAAGGAGAAATTCATTTTAAAGCAATGGACACCAACTCCTAATCCGCCATCATTGTTCCAATGGTAGCTAACTAATCTTTCAATTAAGTGATCCTAGTCAAGTAGGTCACTATAGTATCTGTCTTTCTATTGTGAACAATTAAAAGTTGGTTTTGAAAGAGTATTTGTCTAGATGCACAAGAGTTTTGAAATAACTCAACCAATGATTCAAACATTTTCTTACCTATCTTCTTATCTGCAATGTGAGAGATGAAATGATCCTTCACAAAATAAAAAAAATGATTTTTTTCACTTTGGCTTCCTTCTTCTGATGAGAAACCAATTGTGATAGATTAGTGGGTTCTAGAATATCTTTCACAACATGCTCCCAAATATTGGCTTCCTCCATAAGAAACTAAATTCTAAGATTTTAAGGAATAAATTTGGAAGGTCCATCCAACTTGTCACACTCTCTAAGACTGAGAGTCACGTTACACGTCATGAACAAGTCCTCGAGTGCACAAAATCAGTAGTAAATGAAGTATACAAAACCCTTTCTAGTGTCCAAGTGCTTCTCCTAGGCAACCTAGGGTATCACACCCAACAACTTCAATAAGGTCAATTACCTTTCCCATGTATTCTCTAGCATAAATACCAACTCCCTCTTATATATAGAGTGATCTCAACCACAAAATCTCTAATACCTTGTAGAAAATTTTTAAGTGTTGAGTTTTAATGCAAAACAAATGTTTCACCTCTTAAAAATAAGTATTCTAGATATTGACTCTATGAATTTTCATCCTTAGTATTGTTATGAAATACAAACAAAAAACAACATAATTAGTGGACCATATTTCAATTTCTAACAACCCCAATCCACTAGGAAATCCAAGAGAAAAGATACCAATGTGCTCCAACAAGTTTGAACCTTCAAGGAAAATCTTATCATGCTTTTAACACATCTAAAAACACTTATGATAGTTGTAACAATAACATGAATCTACCCTTGTATTCTTTAGTTATAATTTTAAATCACTTAACATATTCACCCTTAACTATGTCGAATCAACAAGACATGTAGTGCTATAAATTACAAACTATGAAGAATATAAATGGATAAAAATCAAATATGCAATTTACACAATTATTGGGCAGCTAAAAACTTCATTAAAATGCATAAAGATGAATTTCATGTACATACCATAGCCATATGCCAAGGCCAATACAATCCTCCAGATCTCAAAAACCCTAGCTAGGAAAAACCAAGAAAACCCTAGCTCACACCAAGAAGATCCAACACGCATGTCCTTCAAGGCAAGATGTCTCCTCTTCTTCTTCACTTCAACAAGTATAACCTAGGGTTTCATCTCAAAACCCTAATATCCAAATATCCAAGGAACCAAATTCCAACCCTAGTCTTTAAGATGCTCCAAGAAACCCTAGCAACCACAAGAGAGAGAGGAGAAGTAGTATGCTTCTCTTGATCACATTTCTACACAAGAATGAACAAGAAGCAATAATTGATGAATGTTTCTCTCCTTCCTCTATATATATGATAGATAAGGGAGGCCAATATACATGTGGGTCAATGTCCTTACAAACAACCTAGAATAACACATCTAATCTCACACATGTGGAGAACTACACTTCAAGAGTCCATATGTCAAGGTCTAAGGTGACGTTGTCCACAAGAAAGACTCTAAATACAAGGGTTCTTGATGAGGTGTGTCCAATGCTCCTCATACAAGCGTCCAAGACTCCAATGAACCTTCTAAACCATTTACTACACTAGATCCACTCCCCCTACATGAGCATTGTCACAACCCAAGCATCCCTTATCCAACTTCAAGCCTCCATGAAAACATCTAAGCTACCCTATGATGTCCAGGGTCCAATGTCCTCTTTCGGGATGAAAAAATATCCTCCTCCTAAGTAGGGTTCTCTCCAATGAAGTAACCATATCCATGTGTCCCTTATGAAAAACATCACCAAAGCTATCAACATATATATCATTCCTTAGGGTAGAATATTAAGAAAGCACCCAGCTAAGGTAGAACAACCATTGAGTAAGACATCTCCAATATGAAAATCCATCGGAGACTATCTCCCATGTGCAAATCAATCACGAAACATCTAGGGGCTAAGCATACACCATGTACCCAAACTTCATGAAGCACCCCTAAACATGGTGTAAACAGTTTCATAGTAACCTCTAAAGCTAATAAATGTAGTTATTTTGATTAATGGTAAGCCAAAAAACATTGAGAGTTGTCCAACAAGGTTGATTTATCTCTTCTTTTTTATACATCCTACGAGTAGAAGGTTTATCTTCTACTCTATGCTACATAGTTGAAACATGAATTGCCAATGTAATGTCCCTTTCTGAGTGATCACTCAAGGAGGACGACTCAAGAGCCTATCTAATTCATGTAGGCTATAGTCAATAAAAAGAGAATTAATCAATTTAATTATTTAGTGTCATGGGTGAAAAAGCAAAATTAAAGGTGATATTGAGTAATTAAATTAAAAGGGTGTTATAAAGTGACTTCGAGAGAAATATTAAAATGAGACTTTACAAATTTACTTTATAATTAGATATCAATGAGAAAAAGGAAAAAGGTTATAAAAGTACAATGAGAGCTCATTCTCTCATTATTCATGATCATTTATCAAATCTTGATTTTTTTAGAGCTCTTGTAGCTTGTTGGCTTTGGGGCATGAAACCCTTAAACATATTGGGCTTAGTGGTTAAACTATCTACACTAGTTGATGTGTTGGAGAGATCATCCATATCTCTCACAGGTATTCAGTGTTGAAGCAAGGATCTACATCATTTTCACAATTCGTGGGACATATTCAAGGTTTAGGGTTTTGTGGAGGCTGCCTAACCTAGATCTTGAGCATTTTCAAAGTTTGTGAATATTGCACCATTTATTTGCATAACAAAATAGGTTGAATCCTTCACTATCAGATTGTGGAGGGAAGAAAGAGAGATCACACCCTATCACTATCAAATCATGACATCAAGTAAGGGGTTGAACCTTAGTTTACAACTGTAGGAAACACTAGAAGGGACTATCCCATCCCTTTTTGCAGGTCACACTCTTATTTAGTAGCAATATTCACTTGAGGGAGGTTGTACCATCTTTATTTGTAGTTCATGAGGGATTAAAAGAGGCCACACCCTTGTTGCAACACTTGGGTATCTCTAGAGAGGAGTTGCAACACTTTATTACAAGTCATCAGGTTTGAAGAAGGGCCGTGTTTTTTTACAAATTGTGTGGAAGTAAAAACATGGTCCATTCCTGCTATCTAAAATGGAATAAAGGGTCGTTGCACCAATTCTGGGTAGTTAGTATCATAGGCGAGAGGATCAAAACCTATATTGATGGTTTGTGGGTATTTTAAAGAGAGACAACACCATTAAAATATGTTTGTGGGGATCCTTATAGAGGCCACATCACTTTTGTTGGTTGTGAGCTTGAGGAAGAGGGAAATACATTATGTATTTCAGTTTGTGGATTTGAGGAGGGGCCACATTACCTTGTTGTCGGTTGAGGAGACTTAAGGAAGGGCCACACACTTTATTATATTTTGCAGAGGAGGTTGTATTTACTTGTTGTCCAAGAGGGTCATTCACAAGTTGGAGTTAAATAAGAGATGTGGTTTATATATGACTATATTTGTTGGTATCTTTGTTATTATATCAGATCTAATGAGTTTATAGACATATCCATTATATGTATTGTTGCTTTTGTATTAATAAAATAAATCCTTATGTGTGCCAAAATTATTGTGGGCATTATTATGAAATTGCTTGGAGGAATAGATCTGAAATTGTCGGTGTGCCAAAAATATTGTAAACTGTTTGAAAAAATATCTCTACCAAACAGTTTGAAAAAAAATCTAAACCAACAGTAAATCTAAAACACATTAGCTTCCTTCTAACCATTTGAAAAAATTCCTAATCCATATCAACAAACTAGTAAAGGGATACTACAGTGGTAGCAAAGCTGGTATTCCTACCATCCTATGAGTGCATGCTTTAATGTTCCCCGGGGATGGGGACTACATTACATACAAGAGACAAAGAGGTGTTGGTAACATATTTCATTTAGAGTTTGAGTCAGAAGAAAAGGGAAGCATGGGGGACATAAATGCATAGCCAGAGGACAATGCTTTGAATATTCTGAATGACTTGGTAAGGTGACACAACTAGTTGGTTGAGCTTCTCACCCAACTTGTGACAAATAATCAAGGGAACCAAAACAATGCAAGAAATAATGGTTCGGAAAGGGAAAATGGAAACCATGGTAACAATGGGAACCATGTTTAAGGGATAAAAACTCATGTCCCTACATGGAATAACATTGGGTCTACTAGTAGGGTGACTCCAAGACCTCTATTACCTCACTTCTTGGAAGGATAACAAACTGAAAAGTAGGGATAACAAGGACAAGGGAAATATTTTATTGATTATTTGAGGGAGTATTAGATTCTTGTTGATGAGTTCCAGGAATCCATGTCTTTGTAATATTTATGTACTATCAAGTACAAGAATAGGCCTAGAGATTACAACAAGGGTCCATGGAGTTGGGAGCTTCAACGGAAGGTTGGGAAATTTTCCATCCTTTACTTTGATGGCTCTAGAAAATGCACTGCCAGAGCTTAGGTTCAGAAGTTGGATACGTATTTCCAACTCAATCCCATGATGGAGATAGAGGCCATAAAGTATGCTACCTTGCATTTGGATGGAGAGGACCACGAGTAGTGGAACCATGGCCTAGTCATGTTGGGGCATGTCAGTATTACATCATACTTGGAATTCACATAGAATCTTATGGACCGATTTGACAAGAAGAACCCATAGTTGCACTTCAAGGAGTTAACACAGCTTAGGAAAAGTGGGACAATAGATGCTTACATTTAAAACTTTCAGAGGATCACAATCATGGTGACAGATGTGTCTGAGCATAGGTTTATTATGATTTTCACTGAAGGGCTATATGAACCCCTACGTGGTTGGGTTAATGCCTTCAAACTAGGATCTCTACAAGATGCCATCATTAGAACATGAGACATGGAGTACATAGACCCAGAGAATAAATTTCCTTCTAAAATTCTCATTCCCCAGGAAAACAAAGACAAAAACCCTTAAGGAAGGAGTGGTATGGGAGAGACATATTAGATGATGAGACTCAAAAAGAGTTGAGAAGGAGGAAACTTTGTTTCAGTTGTAAGCAACCTTGGGAAGCATGCCACATGTGCATGCGAAAGGGTAAGGTGCATTACATAGAGGTGCTTTCAGATAGTGAGGGGGGAAAGAGGTAGGACATGCTCAATGTAGAGAGCATAGCAATACAGATCAGGAGAAACTATATGTGGAGGCTAAAGGTCGGACCATTTCCACTCTAATAGGTGTTCCTAGATTTCACATTTTCAAGATCCATGGGGTATTGCAAGGATATTGTGTCACAGTTACGATTGATGGTGGGGACAACCACAACTACTTTCACTCAACTTTGGTAGCTAGGAGAGGCATTCCTATAGAGGACATTGAGGGGTTGGATTTAGTAGTAGTTGGTTAGCATAGTATGGCTGCACACAAAGGTTTATGTGGTTGGATATGATGTTGGGAAACTACACTATGACAAATGAATTCTATGTAGTTGATCTTGTAGATACTAGTGTTGTCTTGGGTGTTTAGTGGCTTATGTCCCCAGGAAAACATTATGTCAACTACAAAACAATGGAGCTAAAATTCAGGACAACGGATGGTAAGAGGGTGTTTCTAAGGGGCATGGCCAATATTGGTGCTCCTAAGGTTTTTTAAGCCAAACAAATGGAGGGAATATCCAAACGCATGGGTGTTGATTACATAACATAATGTATTATTACATCCAAGAAGTCTTCAGATAGTAGCTATCCTTATCATGGAGACATGCAAACATTGTTGAGAAAACATGACCGCATTTTTGGGAAGACTCCTCTAAGGAGACCTCCTGATAGAGGTTTTGAGTATACCATTGAGTTTGTTTTACCCAGGATCAATGATTTGATATATGAACTTCATGGTGTGGTATACCACACTAAGATTAACTTATATGTGGGGTACCATCAAATCAAGATGAGAGAGAAGGATGTGTATAAGAAGGTTTTCAGGTGTCACTATGGGCATCATGAGTCTTCGGTCATGGCATTTGAATTGGCTAACATCCATAATACCTTCCAACAATGTATGACTCAGGTATTCATTCTACAATTGAGGAAAATTGTTTGAGTTTTCTTTGATGACATCTTGATCTACAGTAGGGCATGGGAGAATCACTTGAAGCACATAGATGAGGTGCTTGGGATATTTGAGCAACATTATTTTACTCCAAGGTATCAAAATGTGAGTATGGTTTGATTGAAACTTTGTATTTTGGGTAGAAGATTGATGCTCATAGAGTTAATGTTGACAAGAAGAAGCTCAAGTCAATTCAGGATTGGCCTAGACCAAGGAATTTGTCACATTTGAGAGGGTTTGTGGGATCACATGAAACATCTTTTTGGGTTGAGACTATTTATAGAGTGAATAAGTTGAATAATTTCTTGATTGCATTTGAAAATATTCCTTCAAGGTCTCTCTTGACTAAAGTGAATGTTAAAGGATAAGTATTGATGTTTTTGAATGAATATGTTAAAGCAAAGAAGGGTATGCAAGACCAAGGGAAGTTTGGACATAAGGAGGACCAACATACTATTTCATCATAAGAGCCACCTATGCAATATATATCAAATTCAAAGCGTGATAAAGAGGCTGAAAATTTTATAGCTTTGCCTGTAGATTCCAAAGCTACTAAAGGAACAAAGTTATATGAAAATTATGTTTCCATTTACATCCCCATAGTAGCCCCAAATATTGTCAAGAAACATGAATGTAATGGCCCATATATTTATGAATTCATAGAGGACATTGAGCAGGGAGAATATGAAAAGGATTATGCGGGTTTCCTAGCCCCATTCCAGTAATGGTAGATCATATGGCTACCGAAAAACAAAGCAGAGGAGAAAATTCAGTGAATATAAAGGCTTCCAAGGTGACAATGAATACAAAGACTGCCAAGGTAAAATCCATGGAAATTTTGAAGGCCCTTAAGGATAACTTGCAATTACTTGAGGACAATCAATCTCAGGGAGGGAGGACCGTACTGTCCCTTTTTTAGTGATCACTCTAGGAGGATGACTCAATAGCCTATCTAATTCTCGTAGGCTATAGTTAGTAAAAAGAGAATTAATCAATTTAATTATTTAATGTCACTTGGGTGAAAAAGCAAAATTAAAGGGGATATTGAGTAATTAAATTAAAAGGGTGTTATAAAGTGAGTTTGAGAGAAATATTAAAAGGGCGTTTTATAAAGTTACTTTATAATTAAATATTAGAGAGAAAAAGGAAAAGGGTTATAAAAGTACAATGACAATTCATTCTCTCATTATTCATGATCATTTATCAAATCTGGAATTTTGGAGAGCTCTAGTAACTTGTTGGATTTGGGGCCTAAAACCCTTAAGAATATTCGTTTCGGTGGTGAAACTATCCACCCTAGCTGATCGGTTGGAGAGATCATCCAAATTTCTCATACGTATTCACAGATGAAGCAAGGATCTACATTATTTTCACAATTCGTGGGACATCTTCAAGGTTTGGGGTTTTGTGGAGGCTTCCTCACCTAAATCTTGAGCATTTTTAGATTAAGGTTGTACCATTGACTTGCAGAACACAAGAAGTCGAATCCTTCACCATTGGATCATGGAGGGAAGAAAGAGAGATTGTACCCTATCACTATCGGATCATGGCATCAAGTAAGGGGTTGAACCTTGGTTTGCAGTTGTAGAAAACACTAGAAGGGATCGTCCCATCCCTTTTTGCAGGTCACACTCTTATTAAGCAATAGTATTTTCTTAAGGGAGGTCACACCATCGATTAAAATAGGCCACACCCTTGTTGTAGCACTTGGGTATCTCTAGAGAGGGGTCACACCACTTTATTATAGGTCGTAGGGTTTGAAGAAGGGCAAATTTTGTTTACAAATTGTGTGGAAGTCAAAACAGGGTCCATTCCTACTATCTAAAATGAAATAAAGGGTGGCTACACCAATTCTAGGTAGTTTGTGTCATAGGAGAGAGGATCAAACCATATTTTGTTGGTTCAAGAGTATTTTGAAGAGAGATGACACCATTAAAATATGTTCGTGGGGATCCTTAGAGAGGCCACATCACTTCTATTGGTCATGGGCTTGAGGAAGAGGGAAATACCCTATGTATTTTAGTTTGTATATTTGAGGAGGGGCCACTTTAACTTGTTGTCAGTCGAGGAGACTTAAGGAAGGGCCATACACTTTATTATATTTTGCAGAGGAGGTAGTATTTACTTGTTGTCTAGGAGGGTCATTCAGAGGTCAAAGTTAAATAAGAGATTTGGTTTATATCTGACTGTATTTGTTGGTATCTATGTTATTATATCAGATCTAATGAGTTTATAACCATCTCCATTATATGTATTGTTGCTTTGGTATTAATAAAATAAATCCTTCTGTGTGTCAAAATTATTGTGGGCACTATTGTGAAATTGATTGGAGGAATATATATGAAATTGTTGGTGTGCCAAAACTATTGTAAACCGTTTGACAAAATATCTCAACCAAATTGTTTGACAAAAACTCTAAATCAACAGTAACTCTAAAACAAATCAGCAGCCTTCTAATTGTTTGACAAAAGTCCTAATCCATATCAACAAACCAGTAAGGGGATATTGCAACCAATGGACTTGAGATAACGCCTGGAATATGATGCATGCATCAAAATTTTGTTGATGACACTATTTATATGGAGAATAATTTAAATGTAAGATAAAGAGTTAAAGGATAGATCTAAGCATCTTCTACAAAGCCTCTAGAGTTAAAAGAAAGTTTCAAAAAATCTAAATTATGGTAGTTTACACTTAATCGATGATTGTGTAGAATTTGGTAGGTATACAAGAGGTGGATCTCCTCTCAAAAGATAAGTTATTAATAAATTAATGTGTATTTATATAGGCCTTTTAGGATCTAATCCTTTTGTTGGACAAACTCCAAAGCATTGTGGAAGCTTCATCAATAATAATGTATCTCAACTTCACATACAATTTTTTCATCCTAAAGGCTATTCTTAGTAAAATGAATTGAATTTGCTCAATTATTCATACTTATGTTTAAAACTTATTCATATATTCATCGACTCTTCAAAATACTTAATCACAAATTTAAAACATGTACTTGATCTATCATAGTGTTATATACATATTGAAGTTAGAATAAAAACAAACCGTAAATAACAACTCATGATTATTAAATGACATGACTATTTAAAAAGTAACGACTCTCATTCATTTTCCCATGTAATATATAACCGTGGGCCTTTTGTAAACAAATATACCATCATCAAATATATTTTAAAACATATTATATATAAATATTTTTTAGTCTTGTGATTATCATGCTTATTTTCCCAACATTGGTATCGGAGCAACTCGTCCTCGTGTACCCTCGCCAGGTCCACCATTCACTTCACCACTCCTCTTTTGTTGTGTACCACCACTCTTCCACATCCAATTCTAGCATCCATGTTCCAGTGCACATCCATTTCTAGTCCACATTCGTTTATGTTTCCCGTGCAAATCCATTTCTAGTTCCTCCGCATTGTCGTTCACATCCATTTCCATTTCCCATGCACATCCATTCTTAGTTTCTTTGCATTGTTGTTCACTATAATCCGCACACCCCAGTCCGCACCACCAATCTATGTCCCAAACCTTGTCCAACAATCAATGTGTGACTTTGGCATGACCTGGGTGTACTATATTATCTTGTGTACACATTTTTTGAGCCTTGCTTGCCTCCTCCACATCCACCACCACCTGCCCCACCTCCACCGCTCCACCTCGCCAAAATTACGCATAAATATACACCTCAAACCACTAGAAGTTTTACAAATCTAAAAAAATAGTTGGAACAAATAGAAAAGGAATTCAATACACTCAAAGATACAGTAAAAAAAAATCATGATAATCTAAAAGATGAGATGAAAAAAAGTAATGATGCACTCAAGCAAGAGATAACACAAAATCTTAAAGGTGAAATTATGGCAGAATTCAAGGTCAAAATGCAAAAAAACACAGACGTCATGAAGCAAGATCAGGATCAAAAGTATAAATACATGAAGCAAGATCAGGATAAAAAACATGGCGAGCTTGTAAAAATATTAAAAAATCAAGGCTCTCGATGTTGTAACAAGCAAGGGAATACTTCAAGATCATCTAGATCTTCAGCACCACCACCACCTCCACCACCGCCACCGCCCTATAATCCATTAAGATTCCCCAATATCAACCCTTCATGATCTACCCACCCAAGACCAAAATAGAACTTTCAAAATACAATGGAAGTGAGAATCAATGTGTGGTATGGTTTAATAACGCCAAAGAGTATTTCAATATATATAACATTACAATAGATGAAGAAAAAGTATAATATGATTCCACGCAACTATAAGGTGAAGCATACAATTGTTGTACGTGGTGGAAGAAATAAAATCACTCGTACAACTTACATTCTTTTAAAAACGATGTTTTTAAGAGATTCTAGGGAATCACTGAAAACAAATTCCTTTTGAAACTCACCAAACTACAACAAAAAGGAAGTGTCGATGAATTCACGCATCAATGGGAAGCTCTTTCCACATGAGTATTGAGGCTATCTACAAATAAAATACTCCAATCTTATATGGGAGGTCTTAAACCGCATATCCAACATGAATTAAAAATGCATCATGTTTCGTCCATTGAAGTAGCAAGGCATAAAGAAAAAGCAACAAAAGTCAATCTTGAAGGATTCCAATCAAGATCTGGAAAATATTATTCAAGAAAGAATGGACCACAAACCACAAACACAGATAAAGATAAATACATACATCCACATATACGAGACGATAAAAGAAGTTTGGAAGCTCAAAGAATGAAAGAAGGAAAATGTAGACATTGCGAAGAAAGATGGGATCCTAGACATAGGTGTCGCAAAGAAGATAATCCAAAGAAATTATATACACGTGAAGCAGAAGGGAATGATGAATCAAATACAAAATATTCTGAAGGCGAAGAGGTATAAGACCCCCAAAATATTGCATCAAGATCAGAAGGCGACAACACACCAAGGATATCAATTGTGGTCATGACAGACATCATCGAACCTCAGACTCTTAAATTAAAGGGGCACATGAAAAATGATAATGTCATAGTACTAATATATACATGAAGTACCTATAACTTCCTTGGCAAAATAATGGCAAGGAAACTTAAGCTATTTGTATATCTAATTCGGGACATGAAGGTATTTGGTTGCAGATGGAAAAAAAAATTGAGAATGTAGGAAAGTGCCATAAAGTGAAACTCCAAATACAAGAATTTAATTTGGAATCAGAACTCTACATCCTACCTCTAGGAGGAGTAGACATAGTCTTAGGAGTCCAATGGCTACAAACATTGGGTATATATTCAACCAGTCATCAAAAACATTTTATTAAATTCAAGTGGCAAGGAAAAAGGTACAAGTTGCATGGTTTCCAACCCCCCCAGACACAATTTATGTCATCCCAACAGATGGACAATCTTATTTAGAAAGGGGCAACCAGCTACATGATCCAATGCCACCAAATGGAGATACAATATTCAAAACAAGATGACTCTAGAGTAGAAGAAGTCCAAGAAATACTTCAAAAACACAAAAAGGTATTTCAATATCTTACCATGGAGTTACCACCAGAGAGGAGGATTGAACATATAATTGAAGTTAAGCCAGAATAAATGATCGTCAGGGTTAGACTTTATATATACCCCCATCATCATAAGATGGAAATAGAAATGTTAGTCCAAGATATATTGAATTGTGGTGTTATTACAAAGAGAAGAAGTCCATATGCAGCTCCAGTAGTGTTAGTGTGAAAGAAAGACATGTATTTTAGGTTATGCATATGTTTTTTTTTTTTTTTGGGTATCTGGCGGAATCGACAACTGGGCCGGTCTCGTACTCGCATGACACTAGGTCGATTCTGACCGCTACCACTATAACCTCCAGGTGACATACTTATGCCCCTTCCGCAGGCACGAGTAAGTAAGAGGGATTTGAACTCGAAACCTCATCGAACATAACACTTCATATCATGGCACATGCCAATTGAGCTACCCCCCGGGGGATTATATAATTTGAAGGACATGGGGGTGGGATTTGATCCACTTATGTGTGCACGAGTCACAATATCATTTTAATATGATATCTCTGGGTGCAACCACATGTTCGACCACTACCTCAAGGTGCCCCCATGGCTTCAGGTTAGGCCCTCACGGGAATTGAACCTTACCTAATGATGAAAAAATCCTCGCTTTCCACCATTAGATCCAACCCCTTTGGGCAGGTTGTACATATGTTATCAAGGATTAAACAAAATAATAATAAAAAATAATTTTCCCATTCCATTTATCGAGGAAAGGTTGGACGAACTTCACGAGGCCAAACACTTTTCAAAACTTGATGTGAGATCAAGCTATTACCAGATCATGGTAAGACTGGAAGATGTGGCTAATACAACTTTTCAAAATCATGAAGGAGACTATGGATTTAAATTGATGCCTTTTGGGCTAACAAATTCCCCAGCTACCTTCTAGGAAACAATGAATGAATTGTCCCATCCATACTTAAGAAAATTCATGCTAGTCTTCTTTGATGACATCCTTATTTACAGTAAGACATGGACAAAACATTTGAAGCACTTAGAATAAGTACTATCTCTCTTGAAGGAAAACCAATTCTACGCAAAAGGGTCAAATGCACATTTGGGAAAAATGAAGCGGAGTATCTTAGTCACATTATATCAAAAGAAGGGGTCAAGGTAGACCCAAAAAAAATCAAGGAAATCATTGAATGGCCAAATCCAAAAAGTGTGTCTAAGCTAAGAGGATTTATGGGGTTGACTGGATACCATTGTCGATTCATCAAAAACTATGCTCATATAACTACTCCACTAACTAATCTTTTAAATAAAAATCCATTTCATTAGAGCGAAGAAGCAGGAAGATGTTTTGAAGCCGTGAAAAAATCTTGTCCTCAACTCCAGTTTTAGCAACACCAAATTTTACAAAACCCTTTGTAATTGAATGTGACGCCTTAGATTTTGGAATAGGAGTGGTGTTAATTCAAGAAGGACACCCAATAGCATTTGAGAGAAGGAAACTAAGCAAAAGAGAGTGCCTACAATCCACATACAACAAGGAAATTCTTGCCATCATGCATGCATTGGCAAAATGGCAACAATATCTGCAACAAAAAACATTGGCAACCGAACAATAAAAATAGATAGAGAAAAGTGCCACATTCAATATGGAAATCATACATAAAAAGGGGAAGGATAATGTAGTGGTTAATGCCCTATCATGAAGGGACGAAGAAATACGAGCTTTTGCAATATCGGTAGTAATTCCCGAATGGTTGGATGAAATTTGAAGTGAATACAATAAGAATCTAGAGGCTTGTTCATTAATTAATAACTAGAGTCAACATCCTAAGTTTGAATGGAGGAATGGCATCTTATGGTATAAAGGAATAATTTATCTAAACCCTAATTCAAGATTTAAATGTAAAGTTCTACGAGAGTCACATGACTCCTCGACAACAAGTTGTGTAGGTTTTTTTTAAACCTACTATAATGCATGTCGTCGTTCTTTTGGAAGGGGATGGATAAGGATATTTAGAATTACGTAGTATAATGTGACCTTTGCCAAAGAAACAAAAGTGAAAGTGTCACGACCCCTAGATTACTCCATCCTTTATACATCCCTAATCAGAAATGGGAAGAAATTTCAATGGATTTCATTGAAGGCTTACCCATGCCAGAAGGGAAAGATAAAATCCTTCTGTAGTTGATCAACTTACCAAGTATGCACACTTTATGGGTGTAAAGAAAACAAATTTTGCAAAACAAACAATTGAAGTTTTCTGTAAAAATGTCTACAAGTTACATGGGTTTCCCAAGGTTATTGTTAGCGACAAAGACACTAAGTTTAAAGGGATTTTTTTGAAATATTTTTGCAGACAAGTTGGGACATCTCTTAATACGAGCTCAACTTACCATCCCCAAACAGACGATCAAACATAAATTGTCAATAAATGTTTGGAAACCTACCTTCGTTGCTTCGTAACCGACAAGAAAAATAAGTGGTTTCAATTGTTGCACCTTGTTGAGTGGTGGTATAATTCCACACATCACATGTATGCCAAGATGATGCCATTTAAATCTTTGTATGGATATGAACCCCCGAAATGGAAGGAGCTAGTCGTAGGTGAAATCAAAGTTCCGACAGTTAAAGATCAATTGGAGGAAGATCGAAAGGTTGTTCAATTACTTAAAGAAAACTTAACAAATACAAGAAATCGTATGAAGCACGTTGATCAACACATCACTGAAAACGAATTTGAAGTGGGAGAATGGGTGTTTGTAAGACTCCAACCTTATAAACAATTATCTTTGAAGCAACAAGGAAAAAATAAATTGGCTCCAAGGTTGTATGGACCATATCAGATTAACAAGAAAATCAGTCAAGTATCTTATGGGATATAATTACCCGACATGAGTTGTATCCACAATGTTTTCCATGTGTCATGCCTAAAAGGTTATTGGGGCAACATAAGAAGGCACAAACTGTGCTTCCTATCCTAGATGATGAAGGAAGAATTATTTTAGAGCTAGAAGCTATTATTGTCACGAGAGAGAAACGGTTTTGTTCTTGCATAATCAAGGAATATCTTATTAAATGGAAGAACCTTCCAGAAGAAGATGTAGTTTGGGAGTCAGAGCATTTTCGACAGTTATATCCTTCATTACCTTTGCTTTGAGGACAAAGCAATTTTAAGGGAAGGATAGTATTATATACATATTTAAGTTAGAATGAGAACAGACCGTAAATAAATGACTTGTGATTATTAAATGACATGACTATTTAAAAAGTCACTCTTATTCATTTTCCATGTAATATATAACCGCGGGCCTTTTGTAAACAAATATATCACCATCAAATATATTTTAAAACATATTACATATAAATATTTTTCAATCTTGTGATTATCGAGATTTATTCTCCCAACACATAGGTGCACTTAAAAATTTGTGAGAGTTGGGTATGAGAGGTCTAAGGTATTATATTCATCTTTATAAGCAAAACTTAAAAAATTATGAGAATTGAATTTGAAAGGTCCACGATCTTATAATCATCTTTGAAATCAAAGAAACATTTTGAGAGTTGTTCATCCTAACAATCAAGTTTATCAACATCTTCTTATAAAAATTTTGGATAATCAACTTATAAAAAGATTATCTTTCATCTTAGCATTGCATGAATTTAAAGACTAATGAAGGCTATGTAAAAGAAGATTGATATAAAGGTAATGTTCATGAATCAATTACCACATGGAAAATTAATAAGTATATTGGTAGAAAGGAGAAAAAGTCCAAATTTGAACTCATTATCAAGGGCATAACATCAAATAACATTGTATAAACTTTGAAAATGTGAGTGTTAAGTTATGAAGTTAGGGAGTCCTTTCAATGATGGAAAATAGATTGATTTAATCCTTTATTTTTCTAAAATAAATATAACGAAAATGAGTTTGTGGCGACCTTTTTTTTTTTAGGAAATTACTTTCCTAGAAGAAGCATCACACTTGTGTATATAAAAAAAAATGTTTAGGGTGGAATTAAAAGAATTTAAAAAAATCATGTAATATTTTAAATGCAAGACATACAATAAAAACAACTAATCAAGGGAATCCACTCTAAACGTGAGAACTTAAATACTTAATCATCCAAACTTTACCCATATTGTTATTATTATAAACAACATTCATATCTATTGATTTGAACT
>ML807057.1:108923-129935 GCA_009831015.1 Picea engelmannii | reverse complement strand
GATACCCTTTCCCTTCTTCTTCAATGGACATTGGCTAACATAATGTCCCATCTCATGACATCGAAAATGAAAACACTTCACCTTACTCAAGTCCTTCTTTCCTAAATCTATATATTCCTTCTTCTTATAGCCTCTCTTGCTACCCTTCTTTGTCTTCTCAATGAGACCAATATGATATACTTCCTTTTATTTCTCTGAATAAGACTACAATCTTATTTGTTCTTGCACAAGTTCAACCCAAAGTTTTGTAAAATTTGGCAAGGTATCTCAATCACAAACACCCAAAACAAAAGGTATCCAGGAAGGAGAAATTCATTTTAAAGCAATGGACACCAACTCCTAATCCGCCATCATTGTTCCAATGGTAGCTAACTAATCTTTCAATTAAGTGATCCTAGTCAAGTAGGTCACTATAGTATCTGTCTTTCTATTGTGAACAATTAAAAGTTGGTTTTGAAAGAGTATTTGTCTAGATGCACAAGAGTTTTGAAATAACTCAACCAATGATTCAAACATTTTCTTACCTATCTTCTTATCTGCAATGTGAGAGATGAAATGATCCTTCACAAAATAAAAAAAATGATTTTTTTCACTTTGGCTTCCTTCTTCTGATGAGAAACCAATTGTGATAGATTAGTGGGTTCTAGAATATCTTTCACAACATGCTCCCAAATATTGGCTTCCTCCATAAGAAACTAAATTCTAAGATTTTAAGGAATAAATTTGGAAGGTCCATCCAACTTGTCACACTCTCTAAGACTGAGAGTCACGTTACACGTCATGAACAAGTCCTCGAGTGCACAAAATCAGTAGTAAATGAAGTATACAAAACCCTTTCTAGTGTCCAAGTGCTTCTCCTAGGCAACCTAGGGTATCACACCCAACAACTTCAATAAGGTCAATTACCTTTCCCATGTATTCTCTAGCATAAATACCAACTCCCTCTTATATATAGAGTGATCTCAACCACAAAATCTCTAATACCTTGTAGAAAATTTTTAAGTGTTGAGTTTTAATGCAAAACAAATGTTTCACCTCTTAAAAATAAGTATTCTAGATATTGACTCTATGAATTTTCATCCTTAGTATTGTTATGAAATACAAACAAAAAACAACATAATTAGTGGACCATATTTCAATTTCTAACAACCCCAATCCACTAGGAAATCCAAGAGAAAAGATACCAATGTGCTCCAACAAGTTTGAACCTTCAAGGAAAATCTTATCATGCTTTTAACACATCTAAAAACACTTATGATAGTTGTAACAATAACATGAATCTACCCTTGTATTCTTTAGTTATAATTTTAAATCACTTAACATATTCACCCTTAACTATGTCGAATCAACAAGACATGTAGTGCTATAAATTACAAACTATGAAGAATATAAATGGATAAAAATCAAATATGCAATTTACACAATTATTGGGCAGCTAAAAACTTCATTAAAATGCATAAAGATGAATTTCATGTACATACCATAGCCATATGCCAAGGCCAATACAATCCTCCAGATCTCAAAAACCCTAGCTAGGAAAAACCAAGAAAACCCTAGCTCACACCAAGAAGATCCAACACGCATGTCCTTCAAGGCAAGATGTCTCCTCTTCTTCTTCACTTCAACAAGTATAACCTAGGGTTTCATCTCAAAACCCTAATATCCAAATATCCAAGGAACCAAATTCCAACCCTAGTCTTTAAGATGCTCCAAGAAACCCTAGCAACCACAAGAGAGAGAGGAGAAGTAGTATGCTTCTCTTGATCACATTTCTACACAAGAATGAACAAGAAGCAATAATTGATGAATGTTTCTCTCCTTCCTCTATATATATGATAGATAAGGGAGGCCAATATACATGTGGGTCAATGTCCTTACAAACAACCTAGAATAACACATCTAATCTCACACATGTGGAGAACTACACTTCAAGAGTCCATATGTCAAGGTCTAAGGTGACGTTGTCCACAAGAAAGACTCTAAATACAAGGGTTCTTGATGAGGTGTGTCCAATGCTCCTCATACAAGCGTCCAAGACTCCAATGAACCTTCTAAACCATTTACTACACTAGATCCACTCCCCCTACATGAGCATTGTCACAACCCAAGCATCCCTTATCCAACTTCAAGCCTCCATGAAAACATCTAAGCTACCCTATGATGTCCAGGGTCCAATGTCCTCTTTCGGGATGAAAAAATATCCTCCTCCTAAGTAGGGTTCTCTCCAATGAAGTAACCATATCCATGTGTCCCTTATGAAAAACATCACCAAAGCTATCAACATATATATCATTCCTTAGGGTAGAATATTAAGAAAGCACCCAGCTAAGGTAGAACAACCATTGAGTAAGACATCTCCAATATGAAAATCCATCGGAGACTATCTCCCATGTGCAAATCAATCACGAAACATCTAGGGGCTAAGCATACACCATGTACCCAAACTTCATGAAGCACCCCTAAACATGGTGTAAACAGTTTCATAGTAACCTCTAAAGCTAATAAATGTAGTTATTTTGATTAATGGTAAGCCAAAAAACATTGAGAGTTGTCCAACAAGGTTGATTTATCTCTTCTTTTTTATACATCCTACGAGTAGAAGGTTTATCTTCTACTCTATGCTACATAGTTGAAACATGAATTGCCAATGTAATGTCCCTTTCTGAGTGATCACTCAAGGAGGACGACTCAAGAGCCTATCTAATTCATGTAGGCTATAGTCAATAAAAAGAGAATTAATCAATTTAATTATTTAGTGTCATGGGTGAAAAAGCAAAATTAAAGGTGATATTGAGTAATTAAATTAAAAGGGTGTTATAAAGTGACTTCGAGAGAAATATTAAAATGAGACTTTACAAATTTACTTTATAATTAGATATCAATGAGAAAAAGGAAAAAGGTTATAAAAGTACAATGAGAGCTCATTCTCTCATTATTCATGATCATTTATCAAATCTTGATTTTTTTAGAGCTCTTGTAGCTTGTTGGCTTTGGGGCATGAAACCCTTAAACATATTGGGCTTAGTGGTTAAACTATCTACACTAGTTGATGTGTTGGAGAGATCATCCATATCTCTCACAGGTATTCAGTGTTGAAGCAAGGATCTACATCATTTTCACAATTCGTGGGACATATTCAAGGTTTAGGGTTTTGTGGAGGCTGCCTAACCTAGATCTTGAGCATTTTCAAAGTTTGTGAATATTGCACCATTTATTTGCATAACAAAATAGGTTGAATCCTTCACTATCAGATTGTGGAGGGAAGAAAGAGAGATCACACCCTATCACTATCAAATCATGACATCAAGTAAGGGGTTGAACCTTAGTTTACAACTGTAGGAAACACTAGAAGGGACTATCCCATCCCTTTTTGCAGGTCACACTCTTATTTAGTAGCAATATTCACTTGAGGGAGGTTGTACCATCTTTATTTGTAGTTCATGAGGGATTAAAAGAGGCCACACCCTTGTTGCAACACTTGGGTATCTCTAGAGAGGAGTTGCAACACTTTATTACAAGTCATCAGGTTTGAAGAAGGGCCGTGTTTTTTTACAAATTGTGTGGAAGTAAAAACATGGTCCATTCCTGCTATCTAAAATGGAATAAAGGGTCGTTGCACCAATTCTGGGTAGTTAGTATCATAGGCGAGAGGATCAAAACCTATATTGATGGTTTGTGGGTATTTTAAAGAGAGACAACACCATTAAAATATGTTTGTGGGGATCCTTATAGAGGCCACATCACTTTTGTTGGTTGTGAGCTTGAGGAAGAGGGAAATACATTATGTATTTCAGTTTGTGGATTTGAGGAGGGGCCACATTACCTTGTTGTCGGTTGAGGAGACTTAAGGAAGGGCCACACACTTTATTATATTTTGCAGAGGAGGTTGTATTTACTTGTTGTCCAAGAGGGTCATTCACAAGTTGGAGTTAAATAAGAGATGTGGTTTATATATGACTATATTTGTTGGTATCTTTGTTATTATATCAGATCTAATGAGTTTATAGACATATCCATTATATGTATTGTTGCTTTTGTATTAATAAAATAAATCCTTATGTGTGCCAAAATTATTGTGGGCATTATTATGAAATTGCTTGGAGGAATAGATCTGAAATTGTCGGTGTGCCAAAAATATTGTAAACTGTTTGAAAAAATATCTCTACCAAACAGTTTGAAAAAAAATCTAAACCAACAGTAAATCTAAAACACATTAGCTTCCTTCTAACCATTTGAAAAAATTCCTAATCCATATCAACAAACTAGTAAAGGGATACTACAGTGGTAGCAAAGCTGGTATTCCTACCATCCTATGAGTGCATGCTTTAATGTTCCCCGGGGATGGGGACTACATTACATACAAGAGACAAAGAGGTGTTGGTAACATATTTCATTTAGAGTTTGAGTCAGAAGAAAAGGGAAGCATGGGGGACATAAATGCATAGCCAGAGGACAATGCTTTGAATATTCTGAATGACTTGGTAAGGTGACACAACTAGTTGGTTGAGCTTCTCACCCAACTTGTGACAAATAATCAAGGGAACCAAAACAATGCAAGAAATAATGGTTCGGAAAGGGAAAATGGAAACCATGGTAACAATGGGAACCATGTTTAAGGGATAAAAACTCATGTCCCTACATGGAATAACATTGGGTCTACTAGTAGGGTGACTCCAAGACCTCTATTACCTCACTTCTTGGAAGGATAACAAACTGAAAAGTAGGGATAACAAGGACAAGGGAAATATTTTATTGATTATTTGAGGGAGTATTAGATTCTTGTTGATGAGTTCCAGGAATCCATGTCTTTGTAATATTTATGTACTATCAAGTACAAGAATAGGCCTAGAGATTACAACAAGGGTCCATGGAGTTGGGAGCTTCAACGGAAGGTTGGGAAATTTTCCATCCTTTACTTTGATGGCTCTAGAAAATGCACTGCCAGAGCTTAGGTTCAGAAGTTGGATACGTATTTCCAACTCAATCCCATGATGGAGATAGAGGCCATAAAGTATGCTACCTTGCATTTGGATGGAGAGGACCACGAGTAGTGGAACCATGGCCTAGTCATGTTGGGGCATGTCAGTATTACATCATACTTGGAATTCACATAGAATCTTATGGACCGATTTGACAAGAAGAACCCATAGTTGCACTTCAAGGAGTTAACACAGCTTAGGAAAAGTGGGACAATAGATGCTTACATTTAAAACTTTCAGAGGATCACAATCATGGTGACAGATGTGTCTGAGCATAGGTTTATTATGATTTTCACTGAAGGGCTATATGAACCCCTACGTGGTTGGGTTAATGCCTTCAAACTAGGATCTCTACAAGATGCCATCATTAGAACATGAGACATGGAGTACATAGACCCAGAGAATAAATTTCCTTCTAAAATTCTCATTCCCCAGGAAAACAAAGACAAAAACCCTTAAGGAAGGAGTGGTATGGGAGAGACATATTAGATGATGAGACTCAAAAAGAGTTGAGAAGGAGGAAACTTTGTTTCAGTTGTAAGCAACCTTGGGAAGCATGCCACATGTGCATGCGAAAGGGTAAGGTGCATTACATAGAGGTGCTTTCAGATAGTGAGGGGGGAAAGAGGTAGGACATGCTCAATGTAGAGAGCATAGCAATACAGATCAGGAGAAACTATATGTGGAGGCTAAAGGTCGGACCATTTCCACTCTAATAGGTGTTCCTAGATTTCACATTTTCAAGATCCATGGGGTATTGCAAGGATATTGTGTCACAGTTACGATTGATGGTGGGGACAACCACAACTACTTTCACTCAACTTTGGTAGCTAGGAGAGGCATTCCTATAGAGGACATTGAGGGGTTGGATTTAGTAGTAGTTGGTTAGCATAGTATGGCTGCACACAAAGGTTTATGTGGTTGGATATGATGTTGGGAAACTACACTATGACAAATGAATTCTATGTAGTTGATCTTGTAGATACTAGTGTTGTCTTGGGTGTTTAGTGGCTTATGTCCCCAGGAAAACATTATGTCAACTACAAAACAATGGAGCTAAAATTCAGGACAACGGATGGTAAGAGGGTGTTTCTAAGGGGCATGGCCAATATTGGTGCTCCTAAGGTTTTTTAAGCCAAACAAATGGAGGGAATATCCAAACGCATGGGTGTTGATTACATAACATAATGTATTATTACATCCAAGAAGTCTTCAGATAGTAGCTATCCTTATCATGGAGACATGCAAACATTGTTGAGAAAACATGACCGCATTTTTGGGAAGACTCCTCTAAGGAGACCTCCTGATAGAGGTTTTGAGTATACCATTGAGTTTGTTTTACCCAGGATCAATGATTTGATATATGAACTTCATGGTGTGGTATACCACACTAAGATTAACTTATATGTGGGGTACCATCAAATCAAGATGAGAGAGAAGGATGTGTATAAGAAGGTTTTCAGGTGTCACTATGGGCATCATGAGTCTTCGGTCATGGCATTTGAATTGGCTAACATCCATAATACCTTCCAACAATGTATGACTCAGGTATTCATTCTACAATTGAGGAAAATTGTTTGAGTTTTCTTTGATGACATCTTGATCTACAGTAGGGCATGGGAGAATCACTTGAAGCACATAGATGAGGTGCTTGGGATATTTGAGCAACATTATTTTACTCCAAGGTATCAAAATGTGAGTATGGTTTGATTGAAACTTTGTATTTTGGGTAGAAGATTGATGCTCATAGAGTTAATGTTGACAAGAAGAAGCTCAAGTCAATTCAGGATTGGCCTAGACCAAGGAATTTGTCACATTTGAGAGGGTTTGTGGGATCACATGAAACATCTTTTTGGGTTGAGACTATTTATAGAGTGAATAAGTTGAATAATTTCTTGATTGCATTTGAAAATATTCCTTCAAGGTCTCTCTTGACTAAAGTGAATGTTAAAGGATAAGTATTGATGTTTTTGAATGAATATGTTAAAGCAAAGAAGGGTATGCAAGACCAAGGGAAGTTTGGACATAAGGAGGACCAACATACTATTTCATCATAAGAGCCACCTATGCAATATATATCAAATTCAAAGCGTGATAAAGAGGCTGAAAATTTTATAGCTTTGCCTGTAGATTCCAAAGCTACTAAAGGAACAAAGTTATATGAAAATTATGTTTCCATTTACATCCCCATAGTAGCCCCAAATATTGTCAAGAAACATGAATGTAATGGCCCATATATTTATGAATTCATAGAGGACATTGAGCAGGGAGAATATGAAAAGGATTATGCGGGTTTCCTAGCCCCATTCCAGTAATGGTAGATCATATGGCTACCGAAAAACAAAGCAGAGGAGAAAATTCAGTGAATATAAAGGCTTCCAAGGTGACAATGAATACAAAGACTGCCAAGGTAAAATCCATGGAAATTTTGAAGGCCCTTAAGGATAACTTGCAATTACTTGAGGACAATCAATCTCAGGGAGGGAGGACCGTACTGTCCCTTTTTTAGTGATCACTCTAGGAGGATGACTCAATAGCCTATCTAATTCTCGTAGGCTATAGTTAGTAAAAAGAGAATTAATCAATTTAATTATTTAATGTCACTTGGGTGAAAAAGCAAAATTAAAGGGGATATTGAGTAATTAAATTAAAAGGGTGTTATAAAGTGAGTTTGAGAGAAATATTAAAAGGGCGTTTTATAAAGTTACTTTATAATTAAATATTAGAGAGAAAAAGGAAAAGGGTTATAAAAGTACAATGACAATTCATTCTCTCATTATTCATGATCATTTATCAAATCTGGAATTTTGGAGAGCTCTAGTAACTTGTTGGATTTGGGGCCTAAAACCCTTAAGAATATTCGTTTCGGTGGTGAAACTATCCACCCTAGCTGATCGGTTGGAGAGATCATCCAAATTTCTCATACGTATTCACAGATGAAGCAAGGATCTACATTATTTTCACAATTCGTGGGACATCTTCAAGGTTTGGGGTTTTGTGGAGGCTTCCTCACCTAAATCTTGAGCATTTTTAGATTAAGGTTGTACCATTGACTTGCAGAACACAAGAAGTCGAATCCTTCACCATTGGATCATGGAGGGAAGAAAGAGAGATTGTACCCTATCACTATCGGATCATGGCATCAAGTAAGGGGTTGAACCTTGGTTTGCAGTTGTAGAAAACACTAGAAGGGATCGTCCCATCCCTTTTTGCAGGTCACACTCTTATTAAGCAATAGTATTTTCTTAAGGGAGGTCACACCATCGATTAAAATAGGCCACACCCTTGTTGTAGCACTTGGGTATCTCTAGAGAGGGGTCACACCACTTTATTATAGGTCGTAGGGTTTGAAGAAGGGCAAATTTTGTTTACAAATTGTGTGGAAGTCAAAACAGGGTCCATTCCTACTATCTAAAATGAAATAAAGGGTGGCTACACCAATTCTAGGTAGTTTGTGTCATAGGAGAGAGGATCAAACCATATTTTGTTGGTTCAAGAGTATTTTGAAGAGAGATGACACCATTAAAATATGTTCGTGGGGATCCTTAGAGAGGCCACATCACTTCTATTGGTCATGGGCTTGAGGAAGAGGGAAATACCCTATGTATTTTAGTTTGTATATTTGAGGAGGGGCCACTTTAACTTGTTGTCAGTCGAGGAGACTTAAGGAAGGGCCATACACTTTATTATATTTTGCAGAGGAGGTAGTATTTACTTGTTGTCTAGGAGGGTCATTCAGAGGTCAAAGTTAAATAAGAGATTTGGTTTATATCTGACTGTATTTGTTGGTATCTATGTTATTATATCAGATCTAATGAGTTTATAACCATCTCCATTATATGTATTGTTGCTTTGGTATTAATAAAATAAATCCTTCTGTGTGTCAAAATTATTGTGGGCACTATTGTGAAATTGATTGGAGGAATATATATGAAATTGTTGGTGTGCCAAAACTATTGTAAACCGTTTGACAAAATATCTCAACCAAATTGTTTGACAAAAACTCTAAATCAACAGTAACTCTAAAACAAATCAGCAGCCTTCTAATTGTTTGACAAAAGTCCTAATCCATATCAACAAACCAGTAAGGGGATATTGCAACCAATGGACTTGAGATAACGCCTGGAATATGATGCATGCATCAAAATTTTGTTGATGACACTATTTATATGGAGAATAATTTAAATGTAAGATAAAGAGTTAAAGGATAGATCTAAGCATCTTCTACAAAGCCTCTAGAGTTAAAAGAAAGTTTCAAAAAATCTAAATTATGGTAGTTTACACTTAATCGATGATTGTGTAGAATTTGGTAGG
The DNA here is from genome assembly GCA_009831015.1 of Picea engelmannii. Lineage (NCBI taxonomy): Eukaryota > Viridiplantae > Streptophyta > Pinopsida > Pinales > Pinaceae > Picea > Picea engelmannii. The sequence continues at coordinate 120,642 of ML807057.1, read as the reverse complement.
TATACAAGAGGTGGATCTCCTCTCAAAAGATAAGTTATTAATAAATTAATGTGTATTTATATAGGCCTTTTAGGATCTAATCCTTTTGTTGGACAAACTCCAAAGCATTGTGGAAGCTTCATCAATAATAATGTATCTCAACTTCACATACAATTTTTTCATCCTAAAGGCTATTCTTAGTAAAATGAATTGAATTTGCTCAATTATTCATACTTATGTTTAAAACTTATTCATATATTCATCGACTCTTCAAAATACTTAATCACAAATTTAAAACATGTACTTGATCTATCATAGTGTTATATACATATTGAAGTTAGAATAAAAACAAACCGTAAATAACAACTCATGATTATTAAATGACATGACTATTTAAAAAGTAACGACTCTCATTCATTTTCCCATGTAATATATAACCGTGGGCCTTTTGTAAACAAATATACCATCATCAAATATATTTTAAAACATATTATATATAAATATTTTTTAGTCTTGTGATTATCATGCTTATTTTCCCAACATTGGTATCGGAGCAACTCGTCCTCGTGTACCCTCGCCAGGTCCACCATTCACTTCACCACTCCTCTTTTGTTGTGTACCACCACTCTTCCACATCCAATTCTAGCATCCATGTTCCAGTGCACATCCATTTCTAGTCCACATTCGTTTATGTTTCCCGTGCAAATCCATTTCTAGTTCCTCCGCATTGTCGTTCACATCCATTTCCATTTCCCATGCACATCCATTCTTAGTTTCTTTGCATTGTTGTTCACTATAATCCGCACACCCCAGTCCGCACCACCAATCTATGTCCCAAACCTTGTCCAACAATCAATGTGTGACTTTGGCATGACCTGGGTGTACTATATTATCTTGTGTACACATTTTTTGAGCCTTGCTTGCCTCCTCCACATCCACCACCACCTGCCCCACCTCCACCGCTCCACCTCGCCAAAATTACGCATAAATATACACCTCAAACCACTAGAAGTTTTACAAATCTAAAAAAATAGTTGGAACAAATAGAAAAGGAATTCAATACACTCAAAGATACAGTAAAAAAAAATCATGATAATCTAAAAGATGAGATGAAAAAAAGTAATGATGCACTCAAGCAAGAGATAACACAAAATCTTAAAGGTGAAATTATGGCAGAATTCAAGGTCAAAATGCAAAAAAACACAGACGTCATGAAGCAAGATCAGGATCAAAAGTATAAATACATGAAGCAAGATCAGGATAAAAAACATGGCGAGCTTGTAAAAATATTAAAAAATCAAGGCTCTCGATGTTGTAACAAGCAAGGGAATACTTCAAGATCATCTAGATCTTCAGCACCACCACCACCTCCACCACCGCCACCGCCCTATAATCCATTAAGATTCCCCAATATCAACCCTTCATGATCTACCCACCCAAGACCAAAATAGAACTTTCAAAATACAATGGAAGTGAGAATCAATGTGTGGTATGGTTTAATAACGCCAAAGAGTATTTCAATATATATAACATTACAATAGATGAAGAAAAAGTATAATATGATTCCACGCAACTATAAGGTGAAGCATACAATTGTTGTACGTGGTGGAAGAAATAAAATCACTCGTACAACTTACATTCTTTTAAAAACGATGTTTTTAAGAGATTCTAGGGAATCACTGAAAACAAATTCCTTTTGAAACTCACCAAACTACAACAAAAAGGAAGTGTCGATGAATTCACGCATCAATGGGAAGCTCTTTCCACATGAGTATTGAGGCTATCTACAAATAAAATACTCCAATCTTATATGGGAGGTCTTAAACCGCATATCCAACATGAATTAAAAATGCATCATGTTTCGTCCATTGAAGTAGCAAGGCATAAAGAAAAAGCAACAAAAGTCAATCTTGAAGGATTCCAATCAAGATCTGGAAAATATTATTCAAGAAAGAATGGACCACAAACCACAAACACAGATAAAGATAAATACATACATCCACATATACGAGACGATAAAAGAAGTTTGGAAGCTCAAAGAATGAAAGAAGGAAAATGCAGACATTGCGAAGAAAGACGGGATCCTAGACATAGGTGTCGCAAAGAAGATAATCCAAAGAAATTATATACATGTGAAGCAGAAGGGAATGATGAATCAAATACAAAATATTCTGAAGGTGAAGAGGTATAGGACCCCCAAAATATCACATCAGGATTAGAAGGCGACGACACACCAAGGATATCAATTGTGGTCATGACAGACATCATCCAACCTCAGACTCTTAAATTAAAGGGACATATAAAAAATGATAATGTCACATCACTAATAGATACATGAAGTACCCATAACTTCCTTGACAAAATAATGGCAAGGAAACTTAAGCTATTTGTATATCTAGTTCGGGACATGAAGGTATTGGTTGCAGATGGAAAAAAAATTGAGAATGTAGGAAAGTGCCATAAAGTGAAACTCCAAAAACAATAATTTAATTTGGAATCAGAACTCTACATCCTACCTCTAGGAGGAGTAGACATAGTCTTAGGAGTCCAATGGCTACAAACATTGGGTATGTATTCAGCCAATCATCAAAAACATTTTATTAAATTCAAGTGGCAAGGGAAAAGGTACAAGTTGCATGGTTTCCAACCCCCCCAGACACAATTTATGTCATCCCAACAGATGGACAATCTTATTTAGAAAGGGGCAACCGCCTACATGATCCAATGCCACCAAATGGAGATACAATATTCAAAACAAGATGACTCCAGAGTAGAAGAAGTCCAAGAAATACTTCAAAAACACAAAAAGGTATTTCAATATCTTACCATGGAGTTACCACCAGAGAGGAGGATTGAACATATAATTGAAGTTAAGCCAGAATAAATGATCGTCAGGGTTAGACCTTATATATACCCCCATCATCATAAGATGGAAATAGAAATGTTAGTCAAAGATATATTGAATTGTGGTGTTATTACAAAGAGCAGAAGTCCATATGCAGCTCTAATAGTGTTAGTGTGAAAGAAAGACATATATTTTAGGTTATGCATATGTTTTTTTTTTTTTGGGTATCTGGCGGAATTGACAACTGGGTCGGTCTCGTACTCGCGTGACACTGGGTCGATTCCAACCGCTACCACTATAACCTCCAGGTGACATACTTATGCCCCTTCCGCAGGCACGGGTAAGTCAGAGGGATTTGAACTCAGAACCTCATCGAACATAACACTTCATATCATGACAAATGCCAATTGAGCTGCCCCCCGGGGGATTATATAATTTGAAGGACATGGGGGTGGGATTTGATCCACTTATGTGTGCATGAGTCACAATATTATTTTAATATAATATCTCTAGGTGCAACCACACGTTCGACCACTACCTCAAGGTGCCCCCATGGCTTCAGGTTAGGCCCTCACGGGAATTGAACCTTGCCCAATGATGAAAAAATCCTCGCTTTCCACCATTGGATCGAACCCCTTTGGGCAGGTTGTACATATCTTATCAAGGATTAAACAAAATAATAATAAAAAATAAGTTACCCATTCCATTTATTGAGGAAATGTTGGACGAACTTCACGGGGCCAAACACTTTTCAAAACTTGACGTGAGATCAAGCTATTACCAGATCATGGTAAGACTGGAAGATGTGGCTAATACAACTTTTCAAACTCATGAAGGAGACTATGAATTTAAATTGATGCCTTTTGGGCTAACAAATTCCCCAGCTACCTTCTAGGAAACAATGAATGAATTGTCCCATCCATACTTAAGAAAATTCATGCTAGTCTTCTTTGATGACATCCTTATTTACAGTAAGACATGGAAAAAACATTTGAAGCACTTAGAATAAGTACTCTCTCTCTTGAAGGAAAACAAATTCTACGCAAAAGGGTCAAATGCACATTTGGGAAAAATGAAGTGGAGTATCTCAGTCACATTATATCAAAAGAAGGGGTCAAGGTAGACCAAAAGAAAATCAAGGAAATCATTGAATGGCCAAATCCAAAAAGTGTGTCTAAGCTAAGAGGATTTATGGGGTTGACTGGATACTATTGTCGATTCATCAAAAACTATGCTCATATAACTACTCCACTAACTAATCTTTTAAATAAAAATCCATTTCATTAGAGTGAAGAAGCAGGAAGATGTTTTGAAGCCGTGAAAAAATCTTGTCCTCAACTTCGGTTTTAGCAAAACCAAATTTTACAAAACCCTTTGTAATTGAATGTGATGCCTTAGATTTTGGAATAGGAGTGGTGTTAATGCAAGAAGGACACCCAATAGCATTTGAGAGCGGGAAACTAAACAAAAGAGAGTGCCTACAATCCACATACAACAAGGAAATTCTTGCCATCATGCATGCATTGGCAAAATGGCAACAATATTTGCAACAAAAAACATTGGCAACCGAACAATAAAAATGGATAGAGAAAAGTGCCACATTCAATATGGAAATCATACATGAAAAGGGGAAGGATAATGTAGTGGTTAATGCCCTATCACGAAGGGACGAAGAAATACGAGCTTTTGCAGTATCGGTAGTAATTCCCGACATATTTTAAAACATATTACATATAAATATTTTTTAATCTTGTGATTATCGAGATTTATTCTCCCAACACATAGGTGCACTTAAAAAATTGTGAGAATTGGGTATGAGAGGTCTAAGGTATTATATTCATCTTTATAAGCAAAACTTAAAAAATTGTGAGAATTGAGTTTGAAAGGTCTACGATCTTATATTCATCTTTGAAATCAAAGAAACATTTTGAGAGTTATTCATCCTAACAATCAAGTTTATCAACATCTTCTTAGAAATTTTTTGGGTATTCAACTTATAAAGAGATTATCTTTCATCTTAGCATTACATGAATTTAAAGACTAATGAAGGCTATGTAAAAGAAGATTGATATAAAGGTAATGTTCATGAATCAATGACCAAATGGAAAATTAATAAGTATATTGGTAGAAAGGAGGAAAGTCCAAATTTGAACTCATTATCAAGGGCATAACATCAAATAACATTGTATAATCTTTGAAAATGTGAGTGTTAAGTTATGAAGTTAGGGAGTCCTTTCAATGATGGAAAATAGATTGATTTAATCCTTTGTTTTTCTAAAATAAATAACGAAAATGAGTTAGTGGCGGTTTTTTTTTTTAGGAAATTACTTTCCTAGAAGAAGGATCACACTTTTGTATAAAAAAAATGTTTAGTGTAGAATTAAAAGAATTAAAAAAAAAATATAATATTTTAAATGCAAGACATACAATAAAAACAACTAATCAAGGGAATCCACTCTAAACGTGAGAACTTAAATACTTAATCATCCAAACTTTACCCATATTGTTATTATTATAAACAACATTCATATCTATTGATTTGAACTCTATTTATAAAATTCAGCGGAACTTGTTCAAAGCAATTTAAAATATTAACAATAAAATTTTATCTGCTCATGATTAGCGATTAAATGGAATAATCAGCGCTTCATCTGCAGCGCACAGCACACAGGTACAATTGTGCGGGGAGGTAGCAAAACTAAAGAACAATTATATATTTTAATAGTGATATATTATAAAGTCGATTTAAAAATATATCGAGCGCCCGTGGCCTAATGGATAAGGCGTCTGACTTCTAATCAGGCGATTGTGGGTTCGAGTCCCACCGGGCGTGTTTTTATCCTACAATATCTTTTATGAACTCAACTTTATATAAATTTTATTTTCGCATGTATATCTTCGATTCTTCTGGAAGGGCTGCCAAATTACCTTTGAAGATTCAAGTTCTTAGAAGTAGGCTTCTGCTCTCTTGAAAGTGACTTTTCATCTTGCATGCAAGCTGGCCTGGGGTTGACACTATACAAAACTGGCTTTGGTTATCAGGCATTCTGGTCTTCTTGGTCCTGGAGGCGTTCTCCAATTTGACACAGAGCATGGTAAATTTTCTTGTTGGTTACCCAATCGCATCTTGGCGATTGGCACTCCATGTCCAACGAGCTCGCTTCCTGGCCTTAATGGGGAATAAAAGTGAAATTCCTTATACCAATCTTGAGTGTTAAATGGATTGTCCTATTGCTCAATTCCTGCCTTTTGATGAAGCAAGAGTGAGTTTGATCTTCACCATCTCTTGAAAAGATGCCTGTAAAGGAACTCCTCAGAGCTTTTGAACAAGATTGATCCCAAAGAAGATCTATATATTCTAGAAACCCTGAGAATTATCTACCGATTTGTGGGCCCAAGGCAGGTGAAAAACTCTTAGAAACTGGATATTTGAAAATTCGAAATTAAAGAATGGTACAGTTTGTCACCTTTAGGGAGAGGTTTCTTTATCATAATTTTTTCATTGAAGGATGAGGACGTAGTGTTTGAAGGAAGCCAGATCTGTACCTAAAGCAGAAATTCCATCCAGAGCACATGTTTGGGTGTACCTGCCCTTTTTAGCTCCATAATTCATCCAGAGCACAGGTTTGGGTGCACCTGGCCTTTTTACCTCCATAATTCTGGGATTAAGTTGTTTTAAAATATATTGGGATGGATTAGCATTTTATGTAAGTACGGAAAAAATGATAGATCACAAATTATGCCAGGATTTAGTTAAAATATGGATTTGAGTAAATTCTTACTAAATTTACAGTGAAAATTGGTGTCTAAATGGGGAAAAAATATGTTGATTATAAGAGTATGATCTCATTCATATGTAGGTTTTGTCAAGGTATGGACATTTTGAGGAAAGATGTACATAATAAAGGTATGGACATTTGAGGAAAGATATACATAATAACAGAATAGTTTAAATGTGTTAGGTTTTTGCTTTTTTTGGGGGATATTTTCCAAAAATCCAGCCAGATATTGTTGGATCTGCATATTTGAGTGGTTAAATCTGTATAATCTGAGTTTTTAGAGGTTTTCAGCATGCCAAATCAATTTCTACATTCAGAAATGCAATTTAAATAACAAAAAGTTGTGATTTCATGGGTTTATGTTGCCTAATTCCTAAAAGGACAAAAATGTAAAACCATTAGAAAATGCCCATAATAACTTAAAACTAATTCTCAAACTCAAAAATATGGATAAATAAAATCAACAAAAAACTAATTCTCAAAACTCAAAAACATGAATAAATAAAATCAACAAAGGTAAGAAACACATTTTCAGCTATAATACTTTCCCTATTTTGATGAACTCTATTGCTAAGAATTTTGGAATTCTCTTATATAAATAACTAGACATCATTCGAATATCAAGCATGCCCATTTCTTTGGGATATCCCAAATCTGTTGATTGGCTTCACATTGTCCAAAAAAATAAAAAACAAGATGCAACATTGGGGATCATAATGGTTCAACCCAGCTAGTGGAGTGATATTGATGAAATCAGTGCTATCGACTTTACCAATCTATCAAAGAGTCAGCCATGTTATCACCCACAAGCATCATGAATCAGATATGAAATGAAATACGAAAATTCCTGTGGCAAGGGGGAAGACCAAAAATAAAAAAATTCAATTGGTTAAATGGAAAACTGTGAGAGATTTTAAAGGAAACAAAATATGTAAACTGTTAAATCTTGCATTAGGTGCCAAAATCCTTTTGGAGATTAGTATACGAAGGAAAAGAGTGGTGGAAATAAGTTATGCACAAATGAATAGTAAGGAATTGCTTTTCTCTGTGTAAAATAAGTTATGTGCAAAAAAATATCTTCGTGCAACAAGTGAGAGAAGTTTGGATTGCTTGAACATGGAAGTCTAAGAGATACTCTATATGGAAGTTGTGGAAAGCATTGGTTCATCTAATTAAATATCATTTATCATGGGTTCCAAGAAATGGGTTATCCATCAACTTATGGGAGGACATAATTTTGGAAATATTGTCATTATCTTCCCTTCCAACAGTGCTAAAGAATGGATCATAAAATGTGGTATAAACACTCTGTTTGACCTGTCCATTTGGGATTCTATAGGTTTAAGAATGTGGCAAGGATGGAAAGATTTGTCCCTGCTCCTATCTTATCCCATGTACAAATCTTGTTCTCTCTTTTGCAAGGAGCTATCCCAATCAACATTTTGGTCAAAGACAATAGTCCAACTAAGGAACCTCCATCAACCACCTATTTTAAATATTTTAAATACATATGGCATCCAGATGGATTACCAAAAGTCAACATATTTTTTTGAACACTTGTCCATGGGATAATGCTAACAACATAAAATATTAAAAAGCAATGGATCTTAGGACCATCTCGATGTCCTTTGTTTAATTAACAAAGGAGACCTATTCTCATTTATTTTTGGAATGGAATTTCACTATCCACACATGGCATATTTCTCTGGTTGAATTGGGAATTTTAATAATTCACCATCAAAGTTGCAAGGATATATTTGATGGTTGGCATAATTCATATTCGAGCTCTTTCTTTTAGAAGCCTATGCTTAAGAGGGTTTGGATAGAATTATCTAAGTACATGTGTTGGAAATTTTGGCTTGCGAGAAACCAAAGTACATTATGTTTGGAATAACCTTCCCTCTATGCAAGTTGTAGGGAAGAGTTGTAGGGAAGTTGCAATTGAGGCTAGGGGTCTTTTAAATGAGATTTTTTTGTCAAAAGTAAAACTTGGTTTAATAGTTTCAATGCTTTGTATAGAAACAAAAATTTGGTTGAGATATTTAATTGGAGGGGTAACACTCCGGTTAAGGCTATATTCAAAAATCCTAGGTTAGAGTAGCCATGGGGGATTAGATTAGACACTGAAGAGTTTTAGATTTGGACCGCCAAGCAGAAATAATATCTTCTTTTCTTTGATAGAGCCTCCAAAGGCAATCCTGGAGTGGCAAGTGTGTGTGTGTGTGTGTTGGGGAGGGGCGGGGGGGTTATTTATAACCCCAGAGGAATACGATAAATTAATTTTGCATTGGGACGTAGCTAATAACAATAAAGAAAAATCCATCACCTTATATCAAGGATTGTTCATTCTCCTACCTCTGAAGATTAAAAATGTCTTGATCTTTAGGGACTCAACACTCATCATCGATTAGGTGAGAAAGTAAAATCATGTACACTACTCTCCTCTTTCCCAAATGATCTCTAGAAGAAAAGGGTTTTCCCATCACTTCAACTCCATCGAATTTCTTCATGTTCCCCAATATTGAAATAATCAAGTGGATTTAATGGAAAACGAGGTGGTTTTGTTGGACAAAGAGCCATTGTCTAAAAGTTTGGGTGACCCCATTGATGTCTTAATACCATGAATACAAACTTTAGGAATAACATGCATGTTTAATCCAAGGAAACACCACATATGGATTATGTAAATAATTAAGTCAGGATGAGTCTTTATTTCTCCCCCTCTACTTGTACTCACATCACACTTCTTTAAACACTGTCAAGGTGAGAGTATTAATTGTGAAGGGATGGTGATTTATAATGTTGGTGGGATTTATCATTGCCTAGTTTTTAGCTTGTTTGGGTTATACTCCTTTTTCATGTTGTGTTGGTCCATCACTTGCTCTTGGTCTCATCGTCTCCTCTAGTGATGAATTAGACAGTCTAGGTATTGTGGCCATACCTAGTTTTTAGTTAGATTTCGCCATGATTGAACACATTCATCGAGGGAAGTGCACTCATTATGATGTCTCAAACTTATAGAAAATCTTGTGGACCCTTTCCAGCAAGATGGATGATTTACAAGCTATAATTACTCATATAAATAAGAACAATGGCAATCAATTCAAGGCATAATTGATGAGGAATATCAAACTAGAAGTGAAGGTTTATTCTTAGAACTAGAGGCTAGAGAAATTAACATCAGACCTTTGTTAGGATATAAGTCTTACATTTGTAATAAAGTCACTTTATGACTTTAGGATAAGTTAATGTTCAACTTTTGTCTAAAGTGGTCTATCCCACATTCATAAGTGGAAATGATTTACTTAGCCAACAATGATATATAAGGAGGTAAACTCCATTGTAATAAATGCACCCATTATTCATAGATAATATCATATTGTGTTATTGTGGGTATCTTCCTTTGAGCTTAGTTATGTGACTCAACCCTATTTAGGATTTCCTCATTTAGTGATATAATTCAATTTGTAATATGGTATCATAGTAGTAAGTTGTATCAAGAGTCCCTTTGAAAGATAGAGTTTCCACTCTTGCAACTTCAATAGTTTAAGAGCCATGAATCTTGTGCGAGTGTGAAGACCTATGTTTTTTTGCTGGTAGAGACGGATCGAGGGATCACCAACATATCTTCTCAAACTCCAGAAGACATGATTTCATCTCTTTTAGTTGAAAGAGAACCATTACATGTGACACTCAACCTGGGATGGTATTATACTCAAGAAACAATCATAGCAGTTTAGCTAAAGACATGGGAGAGGTGGAATCTTATTATTGCAAGAAAACAGATCACATAGCTTGAAACTATAGATTTTGAGCCAATGGTGTTATCAAGGGAGTCAAAGATAAAACCACATGTAGCTAATGTAGCCACTATTGAAGATTCATCGAATGCTGACAATGGTAATGATCTTACTAAAGAAAGAGCATCATATTCCTTTTAGGAAGCCCTACTTTGAAGATAGGTAGGTATCTAGTGTAAATATAGCTTAGTATGGATGACTTCCTAGATAGTTCAAGATTTTGTGGATCTCAGGAATTATCCCTCATTATGGTTTTGAGACATCACGTGAATTGTTGTCCAATAATGAGGTTATGAGATATGCATGTGAATTGTAGTATAATAATTTAATTCGAGATATTTGTAATATGTGAGTTAGGGGAGGTGGAATTTGGGAACTCAGGAATTCAACTTACAAGCTACACATTTACAAGGGTTATGAGACAATTTGATAGAACTCTACCTATTCCAAGAACTATTTTCAAATAAGAAGCTTTTGAAGAATGTTTGGTTTTAATGTTTTAGTTTTTAGTCGGTGTGTTTTATCTTCAATTAGTTTGTTTTTCTTTCAATAATCTAAGCCTTAAGAGGGGGTGTTAGGATTTTTTTCCTCGGAAAAAAGAGTAATTCTATTAATCCAAAGAGAACCAAATTACATTTTGTAGGTGCCAAAAGCATGACCCAATATTGGGTAGAAAATCCGAAAGTGACACAAAGTAATTGGCTGGAGAGCCAAATAGAAGAAAAACTAGGAGTTGTTAGAAACTCCTAATAGACCGAAAACTTGGTACAAGAGATCTCATCAAGGAATAATACTCCAAACAGAAAATACAAAAAAAACCTTGGTTGACGGATGGACCAAGTCAGAAAGGTATGAAAACTTCCACATTAGCATAACCAGAAGGCAACCACATCGATGAAAAACCCCACCCAACAGCAAAAAGACCCCGAACTGCACACCCGTTCCATGGACCTCAAAGTGATGAAGACGCACCACACGCCCAAGGATAAGACCTCAAAGTTCTGACATTACCTCTGCCAGATAGAAAAAACATCAACAACCACCTAAGGGAACCAGATCTGAGCATACATTAGTCCCTGAACAAACCGAAGAAACCAGAGGGATTGACCAAGAAAAGGAGCAATATAAATCAAGGACCTCACAAGGAGAAACAAATATGAGAAAACCTAGGCAACAGCCTCGCAGGAACACCCAAAAAGCCGAACTACAACTCGTAACCAGAACCAGATCTACACCCAGATCTAGCATCCACGAATCTACCATGCAAGTAGAGGGGGCGAGCGTCGAATAGATCAAGCCCCAACCACACAAGGAGA
>ML807057.1:91563-104168 GCA_009831015.1 Picea engelmannii | reverse complement strand
AGGGTACTCTTGGCTCCAGGATGAGCTTCGATACAAAGGCCGTTTGTATTTAAGTAAACAATCAAATCTTAAATCCACGGTACTTTCTGAGCTTCATGCTACACCCATAGCGGGGCACTCAGGGTTCACCAAAACATATGACAGGGTCAAACGCTCTTTTTTCTAGGATGGTATGAAACAAGACATTCGTAATTTTGTCGCTGAATGTGAGGTGTGTCAACGCAACAAGGGCGAAACAATCAAATCTCCGGGCACGCTACAACCGCTTTCGATTCCACCTTCTATTTGGAAGGATATCTCTATGGACTTTATTACCGGCTTACCCAAATTGGGGAGTAAATCAGTCATAATGGTGGTTGTGGATCGCCTTTCCAAGTATGCTCATTTCTGCGCTCTTCAACACCCATTTAYTGCATCCACGGTGGCTCAAATTTTCATGGACCAGGTCTTCAAGCTTCATGGCATGCCACACTCTATTGTTTTTTATCATGACCCCACTTTCACAAGCAATTTTTGGCAAGAACTGTTTAAGCTACAGGGCGCCCAATTGCATCTCAACACAACTTATCATCCCTAGACTGATGGTCAAACAGAAGTTGTCAACAAGTGTTTGGAAACATATCTGAGGTGTTTTTCCTCTGAAAAACAACCTCAGTGGGCTCAATGGTTACCCCTAGCCGAATGGTGGTACAACACTTCCTACCATACAACTACTCGCATGACTCCTTTTGAAGCGGTATGTGGATAGAATCCACCTTCAGTTCTCTCATACTTACCGGGTACCTCAAAGGTCCAGGCGGTTGACCAAACACTTACAGTTCGAGAGGATATTCTTCATACCCTTAAAGAGAACTTGGTCATGACACATAATCGCATGAAGCAACAAGCAGATCAAGGTCGCTCTAAACGTCAATTTGCAGAAGGGGATTAGGTGTTTCTGCGAATGCAACCATAAAAGCAAACTTCCCTCAAGGCCGAGCATTGTCAGAAGATAGCGCCCAAATTTTATGGTCCTTATACAGTTCTCAAGCATGTGGGACAAGTCACATATCAGTTAGCTCTACCTAGTTAATCGAAGCTACATCTTGTTTTTCATGTTTCATGCTTAAAGAAGGTGATTGGAACTAGGTGCCAAATTCAAACCAACCATCCAGAGTTAGCTGAAGAAGGATCCATTTGGCTACATCCAGAAGTAGTTTTGGACCAGCGTGAGTGTCGCCTGCGTCAGATAACGATCAAGGAAGTCTTATCCAGTGAAAAGATACGACTCCATCAGATGCCACTTAGGAACCAACTACCATTCTGCAACAGTTTCCACATCTCAAGCCTTGAGGACAAGGTTGTTTTTAAGGGGGCGAACATGTTAGGGTCCTAACCCGCACATAGGTAGATCAATATATTCGAGTGTAATAAAGGTCAATATTAATAAGGCCTTTCAATAAAATAGAATAAGGCGTATGTAAGAAGACCTAATAGAAGCTTCCGCTTCTAGAAGGATCTTCCTCTAGATGCTTCTCTTGATAGACACATTTAGTATAAATAAGGGTCGAGGGTATGAAAACCCTAGCTTGGATATTATTGTAACATAGTGCTGCTCGACTGGAGGTTGCCCCCTCGAAGAGGCCCGTGAACATTTCTTTCTGAATCAAAGTGTTATTTCTGTTGTTGTTCTTATATCATTTCTGTGTTATTGTGGAGATTATGCTGGTTATATTACTGTTATTCTGCCATTTCTAGCATTTTATTTATGTTTTGCATATTTATTATATCTGGTATCTTGCAGGAAGGGAGCTACGTGAAATAAGCGCCTGCGACTAGGGTTTCCCCCAGCCGTAGAGCCCCTAATGATGCTCTATGTTATTAATGGGAATTAGCAATAGCTATTCAAGAGGGGGTGTTAGGATATAAGGCTTTCATTTGTAATAAAATCACTTTAAGACTTTAGGATAAGTTAATGTTCACTTTTTGTGTAAAGTGGTATATCCCACATTCATAAGTGGAAATGATTTGCTTAGTGAACAATGATATATAGGGAGGCAAAATCCATTGTAAAAAATGCACTATTTATTCTTTGATAATATCATATTGTGTTATTGTTAGTATCTTCCTTTGAGCTTTCTTATGTGACTCAACCCTATCTAGGATTTCCTCATTTAGTGATCTAGCTCATTTTGTAATAACCTTGGCATGCATTGCAACATAAATTTGGGATTTTCTCAAAGCTATCAGTCCCCGATAGACCAACCCTCAAATTCAATTGGTTTAGTTAAGGATGACCTTATGAAAGACGCAATATTTCAACGAACCCCTGGAAATCATGTAATTGAAGAAATAGTCCAACCCGCACCATGAATTCAAAAGAATAAAGAAGAAGTATGAAGGAGGATCATAGTTGGCATGATTTCATTAAAATGCTCAAATTTTTATGTATTGTCGAGTCATCTTTTTATTTGGACAATTTCTAAGAGTTTATAGTTATATATATTATAGGAAACAAACAAACAAAAACAACAAACAAATAGTCCATTATGTAAGTCTCTTTGTGACAAAATTGAAAATTTTGAATCTCGTGGTACAATATTCTACTCATTATAATATTTTCTTACTAGGATCATAAAACTAAGTATTTAGACACTTAGTTATATATAACATTGATTCAAAATAAAAATAAATAAATATAGATTTACTTATCTATATTATATAAATAATAAGCATATAATCTTTTATATAATGTATAGTTACATTAATTAGATTAATCCTTAAAATCATATTATTAATTAAAATTCAATCTTAATTTAAATTCACATATTTTACTTTTTAATTCAAATTAACAAATTTATAAGGATCAAATTCTCTTTAGAGTTCATCATCCTAGTGATGGAACACATTAACTGACTCCAAAACATCAATGACCCCAAAATAAATATAAGTGTTGTAAAGAACCCTCCTATGAAAATCAGTCTTGGAAGCATGACCGTATCCTTATAAAAATATGTCATGCCCCAAATTAAGATTGTAATGTGGAAAACCTAAATTCTAATAGATACATCAAATGGTTATTTTGGTCAACATTTTAGTATCAAATATAATTGGTATTGGTATTGTAGAGTTGTTTTTAGGTTGATCAATCTTAGCGATGCTGTAGCATATGATTATAGTTTTTGAAGTTGGAATTTGTTATTTATATTATTTATGTAAAATATATGTATTTAGTAAAGTTCTTGGTTTTACTGTTTTGTATTGAAAGAATAATGAAATTATGAAAATGTCTTCATAATGTTGATTAAAAGTATGATAAACTTAGAAAGTGCTAATAGTTAAATTGATATACAATGTTGGAGTCCCTTACCCCTTTTAGTTATTCCATCAAATTTCTTTCATAGTAGATGTGCATGAGACTCTCTTTCATCAGATTTTTTTATAAATATTTTTTTCCAAAATAATATATGTTTTTTTGTCAATGACTATAAACATTTATAATAGAGAAATAAATGTGTAGAAAAATGAAGAAAAAATGTGTATATATATTATATATCATTAGGTGCAATCAAATGGATTCATTATGGAAAAATCATATTTATAAAGTAGAGGAAATGTTCCTCTTTTGCCTTGTATCTATCGCCTTCTAATCCCATAACAAGTCCTATACCTTCCTCTACTTCTAAACCTTCATTTAAAAACCCTAAGCAATCCTCCTCCAACTTTTGTGTGGATGACTATCAATTTTCAGATCAGGCATGATTTGTGAATTAGAGAATAAAATAATTTGAATAAAGAAATTCAATTAAGGAAAAAATTCATAGAGTTGAAGATATTGTCAAATTCAGACCCTTTCCTTATTGAATTATTGATTTCCTAACCTGATCCTAAAATCATCCTTGATAAATTTGAGTTTTGTCACTTGCCTCCCCAATTTTCAAAGATTTAGTCTCGATTTCAAAATTGGGCCCTTTTCCTTCCTTCCTTTGTTGAACCTTTCCTTGATTATGCAATTAGGCATGGTTTGGCAATCGAACCATCTTTTCACCTATGTACCTCTCCACTTGACTTGAGTTTACAATCGGTCTTGGTTTTTTAGATTGGGTCTCTCATTACAAATTTACTTGCTCCCTCTCTCAATCACTAAAATGAGTTCGAAACCAACCCATGAACTTTGATGAAGAGTTTCCAAAAGTCTTTTAAGCATGGCTCATGATTGGTTTGGGCATATATGATTTTTACAACATTCCTTCGCACCACCAAGGGAAATTGCTAGTATATATTTATATTATAAGTATACTTCTACCGAATTTATAGAAAATACATTGTTGCTCCATTGGTTCTTTAATCATGACAACATACATAAAATTGAAAAAGGTGAAGAACATCAAAATTATTTTCAAACAAATTACATGAGATTTTATTGGAATACTAGACTAGTTTACCTACTAAATAATGTGTGAATGGTTATGAAAACTCTAACCTTTTTCTCAAACTATAATTTCATATTTCTTATATTTTTTAAATACATTAGTGAATATATATTTTTTTGCTTAGGGTGGAAGGTTGGGGGGAGGTATTGTTCTTGATCCCAAGAAAAACCAAAAAATAATTTTTGAATGGGACCTAGGTGGAGCCACCAATATTCGGGCTAAGGTGCTAGTTATATATCAAGGGATAAAGATTCTTGACCCAAGGTGAATAAGAGAGTTAATTTTCATTGGAGATTCAACAAAAAATATTAGACTTATGTGATTCTTTTCTTCATCTGATGGCAATCTAGCAAGGCTCATTTAGTGAATCCAAAAAGAGGTTGGTTGCTTGAATCTATAGAGTTTTATCATCTTCTAAGAGAAAGGAATCCACATGTTTATTGTTTGGCCGATGAAGCATCACACCTAGAAAGTGGAACCTTGAGGTTAAAAGGGGGGTTATACTTCTCCCTAATTCCTTAGTTATAGTTTTATGTATAATCCAAAGTTATACATGCCACTATATAACTAAGCCAAGTGGCACATCAAATTTAATATGGGAGGATCATTACATCCATTGTACGATTTTACACTTCAAAATTTATGGAGGAGCAACTTTATCAACTTGGTTTTATTGTGATCCTAGACACGGGAAGGGATAATGGAGCTTGTTTTGGGTCTAGATGATTGGCTTCTGAGAGGATTTCCTCAACTCGACGACTATCCTCAACTTGATTTTGATGTATACTTGGAGGAATCTAACTAGGAAGCGTCTCTTCTTAGCATGTGTTCGATGAATACTTGGAGGCGTTTCACATCACTACCAACATATGAGGTGAGTAGCTCTGTTAATTACACAATTTCAATATGTTCCACCATTATTTGGTTTTAAATTGGTGGTGGAAGTGTGGTTCTCAGAACTGGTAGAGGATTTTACAAAGAGGGTTTGGAATTAGTGGATTATGAGTAATTCTCTTTGGATATTGGAATTTATCGCAAGTCATAACCATCCATGGTGATGCCCTATTTTTGAATTGCAAACATTCATTGTGTTGTTTGAAGATAAGAGGCTCTTATCGTAGATAATAGGACCTCCATTTTTACTACAAGAAGAAGTCATGCCCATGAGGAAAATCAAAGCAATGGGTTAGAAGTTATAATAGAAACTCTAATACAACATAAGAGATAAATTGAAAACTTAGAGGTTGAGTGAAATGTATTGTGTCATACAGTTTCAAATTTGGCTAGGATCCCTAAGTCAACTACCTCTAACTTCAAAATGTCTATTGGCTCAAATGTTGAAGAAAACATTGAGGAAGAGTCTATTCACCATATGCCCATAGAATTGGACATGGATGGCATGGACCAAGACCCCCAACCTTCTCCTCTCAAACAAGAGGAAGCTTACAACAAGAATGCCTTTAAATAATTTTATGTTTTCTCATGTTTAGCAAAGTTGGTTTAATTTTAAGTGTCTTTTTCAAGATTTATACTAGTATAATATTTTGGACATTCTCTATGAAAGATAGCATCGTCTTCTTTATAGTTAATTTGCAAGTTTTTGGATAATTCTTGATCTATAAATTGTGGGACAATTCTCTCTTTTTGTATTATTATTCTTTCGACTGAGGCTATAGAAGATTTCTAATACAAAAATTAGTTGTTTTTGTTGTGTGTGTGTGTGTGCGCACACACACATATTTTTTCTCAAATACTTTGAAATTTGAAATGTATAACAATGTAATTTGCATCTCTAACTATAGATACAAGTCTATTTTGTGAAGTGGCTCAATTCCAACAATTTGGACTCTACTCTTATTAAGACTAGATCTTAAATGAATTTGAACATAGCTAATATTGAAACAAGCTAGCCAAGTGTCAAACATAGAAAATTTTAGGGGTGAAATTTCTCCCATGGGTGAAATTAGAGGGTATTAAATTTTGGTTGGGAGAATTATGTCTATAGAAGTTTTTGAAGGATTTCAATATATATAGCCCCAAATTTATTTTAAAAATATTATATCAAAAACCCTTCACCCACTGGTATTTTTGAGAGGAGAGCAGGGAAATATACTTTCGCCCTGTCAAATTCAAACTGGATCTTCCCTTCGCCCTAATTTTCTGAAGTATGGAATTTTTTGGAGGTATTTCGCCCTATTTTCTGGCCATGGGAATTTTCATAGGTATTTCGCCCTTATTTTATGGTATGTTCATGGTTTGTCACTGGGATCCCTCCTCTAGCTTATGGTTGTGACTTATGTAACAAGTGCCACATGCCTCTGGAGGAATTTTGTTTTGCTTACTCAGTTGGAGAAAACCAAAAAATGCTTGAGCTCCATAGAAAATAAAATGATTACCACCTATAAATATTTAGTACCCATGAATTTTATTTTCACAAACCTTCCATGAGCCATGGATGCCTCTTTAATGGCGTTTTGTGACAGACGAAGTATGTATGCTTCCTTGTGCTTCAAGTCTTCTCTTTCTAGGTGCCTTTTGTGATTGTTGGGCGCAAATAATTCAGAGAGGAAGCATTATTCTACTCTTGGCCTCTTGTTGGGTGAGTATTGGAAGAAATGGGGAACGATTTGAGTTGTTGGCCAACAATTTATCATCTTGCTAGGCATATTTGTGACTGTTGGATGTTTGTATCAGACTTGGGGATCAAATCTCACATCTGTTGGGTTCGTGGCTCTTCTTTGGCCGAGTTTTCCTTATGCAAGGTTGAATTGTATGTGTGGGGCGACAAATCTCATATCTGGGATGAGTTATCATCACCTATTGGGTTTATTCTTTGATGTTGAGCGTAATACCCATTACCTATAACTGATATCCTTTTTAGTGGGGCGAGTTTCCTATTAAGAAGAGGATGTATTCCTAGAAGAACATTCTTGTGGGCCTGTAGGTGACAACCCAAGAATTTCTGGTGGCCAAGAGGGGAACGATTCAACTTCTCAACAATTCTACAACAACCAAACTCTCTTATATTAGACATGTAGCAAGCATCATTAAGCAAGGTCAGATCTAAACAATTTGTAAGTTGATTTTTGTGTATGTATTCACTCTTGAAACTAGAAATAAAATATTAGTCTGAGATATTGTTTTGTTGATATATATTAGGGTATTAAATATGTCGTCATTACTTCTTTATTGTTGTATAAACTATTGGCATCCAAAATATTGACAAATGGTTCATGAGGAAACATTAAGGGAGAAATCAGAAAAAAAAAATTGCACGGATCTTTACATTTGCCAAGTAGGTGAAAGCATGGTCTTGTTATTACCCTACCAGGGTTTGATTCCCCCATGTGACATGTTCGCCTCTTGTGGGTTGGTGCATCCCCACAAGGGGGTTGTTGGTAAGAGGAAGTCATCATGGCCGTTAAGTTGGGCTGGCAGGTCACATGTCATAACAATATAAAACAATGTCCCACCTCTTGATAGGTGGAAGATTTTCATTTAAGTATAAAGGAAGCAACTTGCCATTCCTTTCATTTATTATCTCGGAACAATTACATGCATATTACAACCAAACTATCACTTCAGGCCATGCAATGGAACCTATTGAGAGCACTCATAGACAAACTAGAAAATGTCTACATGTCTATCCCCATGACCAAACACATACTAAATGAACTCTTTATCCAAGAAACAAGTGTCTAAAACAAAAAATAAATAGGATTCAAAGGGCCAACATGATAACCACAATCATAATTATATGGGCCACAATCACAATAGTTTTTGGTAAACAAGATTTGTGATCTATTCTCAAGGTAAGTTGCTTGAGTAATCTCTGTTATAAATACACAACCTTCGAGTGTACATAGTCAACACATTCATCTACATGGAGCTGAAATGTTTGGGTTGCTTTAGACAGTTGGAGTTTCAAGTTTTTATTGTGTACTTTTCTTGTATATATACATTTTTGTATATCAATGAAATAGAATCACTTTCCCTCATTTGTATTGTGCAAAACTTCATGTTTGCAATTGGGGAAGGCTGTTAAACATATATTTTTCTTTTTGTAGTAGTTCTTGTCTCTACATTTGTTTTTTTAATTCCTATAACCATGCATATATAATTGAGATAACAACTAGATCCTCAAATTTTTCATCGTATATACTCAAAATAGATATAGATGACACCTCCTAGGGTCGAATTTACACTTAGTCATATCAACAAGAATACAAAAAAACTGGAAAATCAATCCCATACCTAAAATCTAAGGTTTGAAATTTAGAGCATTAAATACATACATTCAACTCAGATCAAATATTTGAGGATGTTTAGAAAAGATATCCTCCTTGAACATCCATGTGTATTCCTGACTTGACACCTCCTCTTGGTACGTGTGCAATCGAACTAAGGGTTGAGTGTCCCATTTTACAACATATGGCGAATTTATGAAAAATAGGGTTGCAAAATCACTTCACATCTCCCAAACCATAATATTTGTGTAAAAACTAAGAGAGGTTTTTGTTATTGGGTATATTATTGACAAAATACTCTTTCCTTTTTTTCACCCATCGCCTCGTAATATGTTCCCAAAGTTGATGCCTAAAACAATAAATTCCAAAATTTTCAAATTTGAAAAATGAGCTATAAAGATATGCTTGTATCTTTATAGAGACACTATGACACCTATGTAAAAATTGAGAGGATTTTGTAAATGATCTCGTTTTTTAGAAAATCCTCTCTTTTTTTCACAAATTCCTCTCTATTTGGTCAAAGACTGAGCTTGAACTTAACCGCAAAAACAGTCATTTCCAGAAAATCCCTTGTTTTCAGCAATCTGATTTCTCCTTTTTCATACAAGATTGTTCCAAAACTCTTTTCCGATGATAAAAAATGGTCTCTAAAGTCTAAAACATGTTTAAATGCATCTCTAAGAATCACAAAACCATCTCCAAACCCCCTCTTTTTGTTATAAGGAAAAATCAGAGCATATGATATTCCATGCCATTATGGCTTATCATTACCTTTGGTTGTCTCACTACTCATGTCATATGTGTATTTTAAGGTGTGAAATAGTGTAGTTATCATGTTTCACCATCAATCATCACAAAAACCCAAAACTATGTCATTTTCTTGAAAACGGGCTACTGCAGGAACTTCCTGTAGCACCAATCATCTTTCTTGTGTGGAGAGATGCAAGAACTTCATGTAGCGCCCTTTTAAAAATATTATTTTAGACTTTAAAACCCCTCATATGACCTTAATATGGACAAAAAGATGCTAAGAAGGCTTGATTATTAGTATGCAAGCAAAATATGATTTTTTTAAGA
This sequence comes from Picea engelmannii, assembly GCA_009831015.1. NCBI lineage: Eukaryota > Viridiplantae > Streptophyta > Pinopsida > Pinales > Pinaceae > Picea > Picea engelmannii. Next base: position 94,432 of record ML807057.1, on the reverse strand, counting down.
GAACAATTTGATGTTCGAATTGTGGAATTCAATGTAGTTAGAGGCAAGCTTAGGAAATTTCAGGGGAATGTTCTATCGAATTCTTCAAATAAAATTAGTTTATCTACTCCACGAAACTCAAAATGCAAAGATATTAAATTCTTACTTTTAAAGTGACCGATATTTTAGTCCACTTGAGAGATATTGAGGAGGAAGAAAGACTTGCAAATGTGAAGATATTAGTTGGACAGGATGAACGTTGAATCCTACCAACCATCATCCTGTGGTTTATAGGTATGACTTTGTAATTACCCAAATTAGGACTAAGGAAACATCATCCTAGTTTACAAGTAAAGTATGAATTAAGATTTATCATAACACAATGTTGATTGAATAATGAATTGTACATGCTCTAGAATTGATGTTCTCATAGGAAATGTAAACAATAGGGATGCATTAATACAAGAGAATGGGATGAAAATGGCATGGAAATGATAAGGAAAAGGGGGCAATTTTATCACCCAACTATGTCTCACTGAGTAACTTGAGTCTATTAACATAGTCTTCTTCGTGTGTGTTTCAACACAATGTTTCATCATGGTGTTTTAGCAACATCATATCTGCATTCATTGAACATTCTTATTAATTCTGCATAGTCTTCTTCATGCTTGCAATGTGTTTCAGCCAGGTGTTTCGGCACCAACATATCTGCATTCATTCTTATTAATTCTACATAGTCTTCTTCATGTGTGGAGCGTGTTTCATCCTGAGCAAAGTGTTTCAACACCAACATAGTTGCATATATGTACATCTCTGTGGTTTACATGTATTACTGTGTAATTACCCACTATAGGAGTTAGGACTAAGGAAACATCATCCTAGTTTACAAGTAAAGTATGAATTAAGTTTTAACATAACACAATGTTGAATGAATAATGAATTACACCTGCTCTAAAATTGATGTTCTCATAGGAAATGTAAACAATAGGGATGAATTAATACAAGAGAATGAGATGAAAATGGCACGGAAATGATCAAGAAAAATGGACAATTTTAGCACTCAACAATGTGTCACTGAGTCACTTGAGTATATTAACATAGTCTTCTTCGTGCGTCTTTCAACATGGTGTTTCAGCATGGTGTTTCAACACCAACATATCTGCATTCATTGAACATTATTATTAATTATGTATAGTCTTCTTCATGTGTTCAACATGTTTCAACACAATGTTTCAGCACCAACATATCTGCATTCATTATTATTAATTCTACATAGTCTGCTTCATTCGTGGAGCGTGTTTCATCATGATCCAAGTGTTTCAGCACCAACATATTTTCTTATATGTACATCTCTATGGTTTACACATATGATTGTGTAATTACCCAAATTAGGACTCAGGACTAAGGAAACATCATCCTATTTTACAAGTAAAGTATGAATTAATATTTAACATAACACAATGTTCAATGAATAATGAATTGTACCTTCTCTAAAATTGATGTTATCACAGGAAATGTAAACAATAGGGATGAATTAATACAAGAGAATGGGATGAAAATGGCATGGAAATGATAAGGAAAAAGGGGCAATTTTAGCACCCAACTATGTCTCACTGAGTCACTTGAGTATATTAACATAGTCTTCTTTGTGCGTGTTTCAGCATGATGTTTCAACATGGTGTTTCAACACCAGCATATCTGCATTCATTGAATATTCTTATTAATTCTACATAGTCTTCTTCATGCATGCAACGTGTTTCAGCTAGGTGTTTCAGCACCGACATATCTGCATTCATACTTATTAATTCTACATAGTCTTCTCTGTGCGTGGAGCGTGTTTCATCCTGAGCCAAGTGTTTCAGCACCATCATATTTGCATATATGTACATCTATGTGGTTTACATGTATGACTGTGTAATTACCCAAATTAGAAGTCAGGACTAAAGAAACATCATCCTAGCTTACAAGTAAAGTATGAATTAAGATTTAACATAACACAATGTTGAATGAATAATGAATTGTACTTGCTCTAGAATTGATGTTCTCATAGGAAATGTAAACAATAGGGATGAATTAATACAAGAGAATGAGATGAAAATGGCATGGAAATGATAAGGAAAAAGGGGCAATTTTAGTACCCAACAATGTCTCACTGAGTCACTTGAGTATATTAACATAGTCTTCTTTGTGCATGTTTCAACACGGTGTTTCAACATGGTGTTTAAGCACCAACATATCTGCATTCATTGAACATTCTTATTAATTCTGCATAGTCTTCCTCAGGTGTGCAGCATGTTTCAGCACCAACATATTTGCATTCATTCTTATTAATTCTACATAGTCTTCTTCGTGTGTGGAGCGTGTTTCATCTTGAGCAAATGTTTTAGCACCAACATATTTTCATATATGTACATCTCCATGGTTTACATGTATGACTGTAATTACCCAAATTAGGAGTCAGGACTAAGGAAACATCATCCTAGTTTACAAGTAAAGTATGAATTAGGCTTTAACATAACACAATGTTGAATGAATAATGAAATGCACCTGCTCCAGGATTGATGTTCTCATAGGAAATATAAACAACAGGGATGAATTAATACAAGAGAATGAGATGAAAATGACATGGAAATGATAAGGAAAAATGGGCAATTTTAGCACCCAACAATGTCTCACTTGAGTATATTAACATAGTCTTCATCGTGTGTGTTTCAGCATGGTGTTTCAACACCATCATATTTGCATTCATTGAGCATTCTTATTAATTCGGCATAGTATTATTCATGCGTGCAACGTGTTTCAACACGATGTTTCAACACCAACATATATGCATTCATTCTTATTAATTCTACATAATCTTCTTCATGCGTGGAGTGTGTTTCATCTTGAG
>ML807057.1:37736-50445 GCA_009831015.1 Picea engelmannii | reverse complement strand
CAAGGATGCGAGAAAATCCCCCTCTCACTGGTCACTCAAGTCAAAAGGTTCTTAAGGTCTTTAAGGGAAGAAGCAATGGTAAAAAATGGAGTGTGCATGCCTAGAAAAAGACAACAAAGAAAATATGGCAGATTTCAAGTACAAAAAAATGATGTAAGTGCTTCATAAGACCATGAACCTTCAAAAAATAGGTTAGCTGATATAAAATTGCAACAATGTAATAGTTTACAACAAAAATAAGTATTTTGTAATAGCCACAAAAAAAATGCCTTGAGATTGCTTGAAAAGGACAAGAAAATGTAGCTTTAACTAGGCAGAATGATGATTAATTGTCACAAGCAATTTTGGATATATTTGTGATCCAGGAGGCTCCCCAGGCTTAGAAAATGCTCAAAAATGAAAGTTCTCATAATTGAGTGAAACCAATTCCATTGTGACCGGCTCGTCGTGCTGATTCCGTCCATATATTTACTTTCTCAAATGAGCTATGTATGCGAGAGTTATCGCACTCTGATCAGATTCTCAATCAGTGAAAAAAGTCAAAGGGTCAGCTGGCAAAAAGTCAATGTTGACGTCAACATGACATCACCAAAGATATTTAATGATGCTGATGTGGCAAAGACATATGGAAGCACTGCAACAATTGACTAGGCAGATGACATATCCAATCAGAATTAGACAAGTGGCACATTTTCGACAAATTGTTTGGTGCCATGTGGCCCAGTCGTGGGCTACCATGTGGCACCCCATCATTTGGTGGTTGATGTGGTAGAGACATGTGGTAGCATTGCAGTAGTTGACTGGGCAGATGAAAGATCCAATCAAAATTGGACAAGTGTCACATTTTTGACAAATTGTTTGGTGCCACGTGGCCCAGTCGTGGGCTGCCACGTGGCACCCCATAATTTGTTGGTTGATCCAAAAGTTTGGAGCTCATGGGATTCGATCGCATGAAATTTTGGCACAGAAAAGTCTTTGGAATAGTCAAAACCGCCAACGCACCATGTGTGTACCTTGTTTATACAAGCCACATTATAATTATTTAAATTCCAGATTGTAATGTGGCAGAAAGGGGGGGCTGAGGCTAAGCCCCAGCCCATGGTTCTATCCTTGAATATGACCACCGATCAGAAAAAGGGCATGGGAGAATTACTAAAACTACCATCCATTAAAACAAGGGTGCGTCTCTATGCATCTGCCCCAAAACCAGGAGCGTATCCATATTAATGCTCGGGAGTCTATCCTTTAACCAACAGTTCCATGATATGGGCACCATAAAATCGGGAGCTAGCGCGAAGTATGGGCCAATGCTTAGCCCTTTGGGCTAGCGCTTGGCCATATTAAGTTGCATGTGACCATTAATAGGGGGTGCACACATCATTTGGGGGCTTAAGCCCATTTTATTGTTAAAAAGTGGGTTTTTTACCTTGTTTATGTCATTTTAATTGATTTTTGCCTGATATAATGACCAGAATTGGTTTTTTGAGGATATCTTGGCCATTTGGAGGGGGATTTGATCCCAGAAAGAGGCCATATCTTCAGGGGAAGTTTGGGTTCCTCATATGAGCCTGAAAACTATAAAAACTAGGCTTTTTGAAGCTTGAGGGAGACTTTTTGATGCAGGGATTCGAAGGAGCAACTTGTAATTTTTGGCCTTTTCTCATGATTTGAGAGGAATTTTTGCCATGTTTTTGAGAGGAGTTTGATGATGCATGTATGAATATGAGCAAGGAGGTATTTCACAACATATCTGAAGCATGTTTTGTAACATCAAAGAGCCTATGTAAGAGAACTTTGAGCAATTTAAAAAGCAATAAAGAGGTCCTCCACTTGGAAGCAGGCTCAGAGACGTAGCCAACGATTGGTGAACTCCGTTAACAAGTTCTTGTCTCTATTTCTCTTTATGTTTTGTTGTTCTCTTCTCTTCATTTACATCATGGCTATTAATGGATGATCTCTTTAATCATTAATGAGCATCAAGTAAAAGTCACATTTTATATTCTGCAAACAAGATAATAAGTTTATGTATTTCGTATTATTATCGATCCGATGCATAAAGTACATTCAACTAACTTGCAATTTATTAGTAATACCTTCATTTTTGGATCACTCTCGCTAGCCTTAAATGTTAATTTTGCAGAGAAATTGTTGTTGTTATATGGCTATAGCAATCTTTTGTAACATCAACAAGTTCTAGTGCTCAGAATTGCAAGAAAATACCATACAAACTTAGCATTTATCTAGTAGATTATTTGGAAATTCTCACGAGAAATTTCTGAATGAGTTAGGTGCAAGTTATGTAGGTGTATGCAACAAATTAGTGTGAATTAGTATGGTTGTATCAGTGATTTGCAAAAACAACAAGTTATTTAATGAATTAGTCTAGTTTAGGGTTAGTAGAAGTTAGCAAAAGATTCAAGGAAGAGAGTTTGAGTGTTTAACCAATCCTTCAGTAAGAGAGAGGCTAGAACTAGTGCCTTCTAGGGCTTATGGAGTCAAGTGGACGACTTCATCTAAGGCTGCAAATCAATTTTGATAGTGCATAAAAGTTCAAGAGGAATGTATAAGAGAAGTAGTAACTTAAGTCCCCCTATGCATTTTCCTCAAGAAAACAAGATACTAGGGTGTAGGAAATTCTAGGCCCTAACACCTTGCTCTCCTTAAGCTTCTTATGGGATAAGAACTTAGGCAAAGATAACTAGGTCAAAACGTTAGAGTGCTAGCAAACTAGGACTCTAGGGTTGCACTAGTTACTAGACCAATTCAATGAAAATCTTGGCAAATAGAAAGTAAGAAAGTAACAATTTAAGTTCCTTACTTCAAGCATTAATCATATCATGCAATTTCATAATCTTGTATGAGAAAATAAAACCATACATAAACCATTCAATATATGACAAAAAATAAGATTTTACCTACTTTCACCAAGAATAATCATGAAACACCATCCAAGATCATCATAAAAGCTTCCAAGATTGATCCAACTTGCAAAACAATCAACCTTATACAAGAGTGTGCCTCAAAATTTCATCTTATATCCCTTCTAGCATGCAAATTTCAGACCTCTCCTCTTTTGTGAGTTGTTGTGATGTAAAAATGAATGTACTTTTTGTTTATTTATACAAAATTAGTGACCTTTAATTAATTCCTTTTCAAATAAAGGCTGACCTAGCCAATTTTCAAATAAATTCAAATTAGACATAAATAAAATTAATTAGCATCTTAAAACACTTCCAAGGGTGACGTCATGCCCTTCTAGGGTGACGTTGATCCCCTAAGATGGAATGTTGGGCTCCAAATGTTGAACATTTTTCCTCCAAAGGCCCTGGATGATGCCCACACGTTCCAACTAGCTCACAAAATCCCTCAAAATGAAAACCCTAGCTCTGGATGACATCCAGAGTCATGATGGTGACATCATGGGATCTCAAAGGTCAATGTACAAGTGGAAAAGCAAGATCCTCCTGGGTCTATGTTTGCCAGGGTGCCTCCAAGGTGATGTCCTTCTTTCTTCCTGGTGCAAATCTCTGATGTCTTCTTGCCCCTGGTTGGGGTTACAACATCCATATGTGGGATTTCATCCCCATGAAGGTCTGACCTAATCATTCCCCCATGTGTACATGTCCACCAGGAAAGGTCCTACAAAAACAACAAGTACGCCCTCCAGGGGTTCATAATTCACAGGGATCATAACATATAAATCACATCTAATAATTAAGTTACCCAAACATGTGCATCAAAACCACCTTTACCCATACAAATGTTGAAAGACGTTATGCAATTTAACAAGTCAGTTTTGGAGAAGGTCTCGGGATGTCCTATTGGGCTAATCCTCCTTTAAGTTTGGGGTTTTTCCTAGGTAAGAACCAATTGAGGTTATGTGAGTGTATGAGGTGGTGTGGGGTAGTGTTTGGGCATGGAGTGTAGTGATTACAAAGAAATGTAAATCTTATGTGTGGGTGCCTTTGTAGTGGGCGAGTTGCACCTTGTCATGGATGTCATTGTTTCCTAGCCCATTCATTTCCTGATATTCTCAGCTTCATTTCTTTTGATCTTTCATTTTTTATGATTCAAGGGAATAGTTGAGGGACATTGTCCTGGCTTGGTGACTAGAAGCGATAATGTTATCCACAAACATTTCACGGAGATGAGAAGGTTGGCTCATTATGAGACCCCTTTCTCTTGGCTATTCCACCAAAAGTCACTACCCTGGTTTGGTGACCAGATAGGTGGTAGTGTCATACCGCTAGATGTCCATTGTCATAATAGGTCGACTCTTGATGAGACCTCCTATCCACCAACTAATACCTTGAGTGTTTATTTATCTTATACGTTCCATTTTCTTATTGAGAATCCTTTTACTTCTTTCTCAGGAATCCATGGGTGAAGCATCTCAAAGGTTTCATCTTTCACTTTTAACTCTTTCCAACTACTTTTACCCTCTGGGCCTTTAGCCCCTTCTTCCCACAAGGCAAGGTACAACCCTTCCTAGTGTGGAAAACACAATGATTAAACAAAGGTAGGGGGAGATGAGAGGAATGAATATGGAAAGTGGTAAGTATGGAGGGAACAAACGATGACCTTTCTCAGACCCACCCAGTGGAAACCCATCCTAAAGGGAGATCAACTTACTAGGGCATCGTGTCACCCTTCCATGTATGAACAAGTCAAATAACATAATTTCCAAGAAAATGTTATGAAATGAAGGAGAATTCAATGCAACATATTTAAGTGCTTCAAGAATTAGAGTGACACATAACATGATACCCATACTCATTACCTCGTGAAGAAATACTTACTACTACTTCAGGACTAGGATGGTGGGATGGATACTATTGTTGTTGATGAATGGATTGCATTGAAGAAAAGAGGGGCCCTCTAGGGCCATGCTCATGTCATTCGGCTCTTGGCACTCCATGTATAGGACCTGTGGGCCTCAATACATGATATCCTTAGTTATTCATGGGGTAGGGGATAACAGTGCTTTGGATTTCCATATTTTTCTACCTCATCTCCTCTGAAAATAAGGATGAGACCACATCATCGAAACTTAAAGTAGTTGAATTGATACCTATGGCCACAACCAGACTATCCCATGAGTCTGTTAAAGAGAACAATCAACTAATACACTTATCTTCATTAGAAATATTAATATCAACATATAATAACTAACTTACCACAATATTGAAGGCATGCAAATTCTTTGTCATCGAGTCTCCATCTTTCATCCTCAGGTTGTACAACTCTTCCGTGGGAAGAGTTTGTTTACCAGGGACTTAGACTGATACAAATCCACTAACTTGTCCCATAATTAGTTGGTTGTAGCATCCCCTGACACATTTAGCAATATTGAATATGAGAGACACAACCAAATTGTTCTCTTCGCCTTCCAATCCAACTTTTCCTAGTCTTTTGTTGACATTCCTGTAGGTGCAATACCTGGATCCACAATGATCCATTGATGTTTGTCCACCAACATATATTCCATATTTAATTTCAAAAACTCAAAACTTTTCCCATTAAATTCCTTGATCTCTATGTTTGAACTACTCACCATTTATTTTCACTTGAAGAATTGATACCACAAATCTCCCATTGTAACAAGGTTTATCACAATCCTGATCCAAACCATTAGCCATAAAAGCATCCCCATTAATCCAATAATTTCTCTGATACCAAATGTAGAATTTAACCTTGTACAATTAATTATTGCAAATGGATTCTTAATAAAAACATAAAAGGTACAATGGCACACACACATTACATAAATATTTTACCCTGGAAACCCAAGCTGGGAAAACCAACAACTTGTTTAGAGTCACACCTCTAATTCTTTATTCATCATCTTCAAACATCATTGTTTACAATAAAATATATAACATCCCGCAACATCCAAAAAACCCTAATCCTTTGACCTGGATTATATTACAATCATAATTCCTTAACCAAAATTAGAAAACCATGGGTTGAAACACAATGCACCACAAAACTGCCAAAGGAGAAAAAACGTCAAAACAATTGACGAATATCCAAAAAATTGACGAGTAAACCCTCCAAAAAAATTTCTTGGGGGATCTTCCCCCGAGGCCCCCATTAAAGGGACCTACAATCATGCAAAGAATATAACACATACCCAACACTATCCTGCAAGCAAAGGAAACTTTCCAAAATTTACATGCTAATTTAGTCATAGTGTAAACTCATATCTATGTAATATATTTAAAAATATTTGAAGTATTTTCTTAGAGGAATAATCATTGGCAATTAAAAGGTTGGAGGATGCAAGGAAAGGTTTTCTTTCTTGGGGGGAGGCCCAATGGCACCAAAAAATAGAGTTGTTTCGTTGTCTCAGGGGAACAAAATTACTAAGTTGTTTCATCTCTATGCAAACATAATAAAAAAACAAAAAACAAAAAACAAAACAAGAAACACCATATGGGACATTGGAAAGGAGAATGGGTCAAAGGTGACAAAGTTTCAAGAAATAATTGAAAAATTGGTAATTCATTTTGAAAATCGCTTCAAAGACCCATGTAGAATAAACATAGCTAAACTAGTAAATATTACTTCAAAATTTCCTAGATTTATGAGGATGGGAAAAATGAGCATTTGATGGAGGTCATATTGAAGGCGTTAAAACATGTGTTATATTTTTTTCAAAAGCATAAGATACCTGGCCCTGATGGGTGGCTAATGGAGTACTATTTGTGTTTCTATGAAATGATTGAGGAAGATTCATTGGGTGTTGTGGAGGAGTCTAGACTTCCAAGGAAAATTATGGGGGCTATGAATATTACTTTTCTAGCATTGATTCCCAAAAAGGATGCCCCTCAAACCTTTGAAGATTATAGACCTATGACACTTTGTAATATTATTTGTAAAATCATTGCGAAGGTTATAACAAAAAAATTGAATCCAATTCTCTCTGGGGTAATATTATTGAAGTATTTTGGTTTTTTAAGTAGTAGAGAAATACATGCTAATGTTGGAGTAGCACATGAGGGTATTCACATAGTTAAATACAAGAAAATCCATGCCTTCATTGTGAAGCTTGATCTCTACAAATATTATGATAGAGTAAATTGGATTTCTCTTAGACTCATATTGATTCATGTTGGCCTCTATCTTCCTAGGTTAAGTGGATAGAGGGTTGTATAAATTGTGTTTCCTTAACATTTCTATTGAATGGATCGACCCCATCATTTTTCTCCTCCTACAAAGAATTTTGATAGGGTTATCCTTTGTCTCTAATTCTCTCTCTTCTAGTAGTTGAAGGCCTTAGTAAGCTGGTAAATTCTTTAGGGGAAGCAAGAATATTAAGAGGAATCGAAATTTGCAGGAATGTTATTATAACCGACCTTGTTTTTGTGGATGATGTTCTTTTGTTTGCAAATGGAACTTGTCGCGATGCCTTGAGATACAAAGAAATGTTGGTCTTATACATGAAAGTCATTGACATAGAGGTAAATACCCAAAAATACTCCATATCTTTTAATAATATCTTTAGGGATCATCTACAATAAAGGAGTATCTACCTTTCTCGAAGATAGTGTTCAATAAAGCTCTAAAATACTTAGGTATTTGTTTAAAGACAAATGATTATGCACATAATGATTGGATTTGGATGTATATAAAGGTAGAAGAAAGGACCATTGTGTGGTGCTATAATGTGCACTTGTTTCATAACTTTGCGCGCACCTGAGTAAGTGTGTGAGGATTGTCGTGCACATGAACCAAGGGAAGAGTGTGTGTCTATTTCAAAGCTTCCCGTGCACCTGATAAAGTGCGCGACGATTGCTTTAAAGTGTGCACCAGGCCATGTTTGTATCTAGGATATTTTTGGGGCCAGAGAGCCTTTGTATATATGTATATTGAGGCCAAAGTGTCTATGTTTTTATTAGTCTAGAGAGCTTGGATTGCGACAAAGGCCATTGCACCTATTTGTGCAAAATGTAATTGCACTTGGATATTAATAAAACATATCACTGTGTGCAGACCAATAAAATGAAAAGAGACAGGGGGCTTAAACCTCCACTAGAATGGGAAAGGGGTGTGAAGTTAAAGGGAATATTTTAATAATATTTCCAAAAGTATAATTATGGGATATGCATTTATCCTAAGTTCTTAAGTAATGGGAACAGGTCACCAAGTGGATCTAAGTTATCTCTTAAGGTGACAAGTGTCCAATTATAATCATGGAAATATATTGTTGGGCCTGAGTGTATTTCAGGGATTTCGCTCATTCCTTTAGGATGCAAACCAACTTTCCTATGGAAGGCATTTGTATCTAGTTGTAACTTGTTTTCATCACATAACCTTGTACTTGGGAAGGCATGTGTGATATCGAAGAGGTGGGTTTTCATGCTCATGATTGTCGAAGAAGCTGGTTGTCAGGCCCGCGATTGTCAAAGAAGCGATTTGTCAGGCCTTTGCTTGTCGAAGAAGTGGGTTGTCAGGTCCATGTTTGTCAAAGAAGTGGGTTTTCAGGCCCGTGATTGTTAAAGAAGCAGGTTTTCAGGCCTGTAATAATTCTCTCCAGGTGAGAGAAAGGTACACAGTTGTAGCTAAAAGGATTTGAGACTTCATGTATGGCTTGTTGTTGAAGCCTTGTAAGGGAACTGGCGCAATCGAAGGACTATTGAATAGAGAAGGGGCACGCTTCCTGGGGTGGGACAGACATGTGGGGAATGAAGGACAATAGTCTATTTGTTGGGGTTGGAACATTTGTCTAAGTGTTTTGACTATGGATAGACCTTAGCTTGGCTTAGGAATCCTTTTCTCAGGTGGAGTTTTAGCCCCAGATCGGGGGTGACTTGTTGCTGAGAATTTCTAAGAGGCAGAGTCTATGGCTGGGAAGAACATATGAGGTTTGTGCGCAATTGGTGAATTACAACAAAATATAAGTATCTTCTTATGCGTATTATTCTTTGAGTAATGTGCATATACATGGTAAATATATTGTGTGTTACAGTTGTGTATATATATTTGTGTGTGGATTATATATGTTGTAGAATTGCATGTTTGTTGTGCCATATACAGGGCATGGGCCATGAAAATTTGTATGTGTTTATATATTGTTTAACATGTGAATGTTTATGCTATATATGTTATGGAATTGTTACATAATTATGTTGGTTGTGCATATATTGTTAGTTATGCATAACTTTCATAGATGTAGAGCATGGTAGTTTAAGTGTTTCCTATTAGATAATTTTTTGGTAATGGTTATGGAATTCTGAGGCAAGGCTTGAATCATCGTGCACACAAAGTGGTATTAGTCCATGCATGTGAATGAGATAGATCTCATGCGCAACATATGAATGGTTGCACGCAAAGTTGTATTATGATTTATTTCTATTTTTATAGTCGTTATCTTGTTAAGTAACTTTAGCAGTAATCGTATGGGTTCTAGCGCGAAGCTATAAATGTCGTGCATGCTAAGGGATAGTCGATGCAATAGACACAATGATGGTTGAGTGTGTATATTTTCTAAGACATAGTTTTTTCATGTGGTACGATACTGGTTGCATGCAGTAGGAAAACGTAGCGGTGCGTAGCACAAGGTCAGTCGTGCACGTTGTTGGTTTCAAATAGTTTCTTTCACAAAAGAAAGAATTGATATCAGAGCTTTATATAACAAAGTTGTGGTGGTGGATACTTTACAATGTGGTAATGGGACTCAACTACGAGGTTGGATATGTCACAACATGGTATCAGAGCTCAAATTTTGATGTGACATGGCCTTTGAGCAGAGATGGGGGTGTTACAAAGTGGTATCAAAGCTCTTGGTTCAACACCGGACTTGTATGGGCCAGAGATCCACATGAAGTTGGTGAGAAGGAATTTTTTATGATGGTCACGGGGTCGCAAGCTAAAAATATGGAAAAATCAATTGAGTGAAGAAAGGACTCGTGTGCGCTATGTATTGGTGTGCAGTGTGTGCATACTAAATTTTGGCATTGCACAGTGCAGGACTTATGGTGCGTGGAATACATCGATGTTTGGAGTGTACACACTGAATATTGGAACTGTGGGGTATATAACTAGTGGAGAACATGTAATATGGGAGTGCATTACGTGTGCGATGAATATGGATGCCATGTATAATTGATGGGTGTGTGCATAATAATAGCATGCAGGGCGTGCACATTGAATATTGGTGATGCATAGTGAGCATGCATTAAATATGAACATCGCACAAAGAAAAATTAATGGTGCGCAGTACATGCACATGGAATATTGGTGCTGCATGGGGAAAGATTGGATATCTGCATTGAGTATTGGGCGCGAGATGATGTGCAATGAATGTTGGCACGACGCAGAGAAAATATATAAATTGTGTGGAATATTGGTGTGTGACACAAAATTTGTGCACACTAGATAATGATGCGCAAAACCCAAAAGTTGAGCACGCTAAATATTAGTTCCAATATAAAGGTTGTGCACATTGAATACTAGTGCGTTGTATTTGCGCTTGGTATTGCATGTATAGGGCATTCATGTGTGATGGATATGGGTGTATAACACAAAATTGGTATACACACGAGCTTTGAAAGAAAGAAAAGGAGAGAAAAGAGGAGGTAAAGTCTTGGACAAAGGAGTCCAATATTCACCCAGAATTTTGAATTAGGCTGTTGAATTCACTAGAAATTAGAAGAAAGGATTATGATACACTTATGGAACAAAATGTGCATACTATTTATGGTTTTCATAAATTATTTATTCTAACAAATCTTGTTTCCTGCACATTTGTAGAGTTAACAACAATTGATCAGTACATGATCAACACATAGATCGGAAGCATGGAAGATCCATAAAGAACCTATAACCATGAAGATTAGGTTAGAAGGATGTATGAAAATATGGGTGATGAGGGTATAGATTCAAATGGACATGGAGAAGCCAAGGAAGAAAGCATGAATTTGGTAAAGACCATAATTTTTTTGCAAAAGGACGTCCAAAGTTATAAACATGATAATGATAGGATTATGAAATCCAAGGAGGAACAAGATGGCTTCAACATCAAGTTGCTACAAAGCTTGGACATAATTGAGAAAAAGATGGATAAGGAGACCAAGTCAAGAAAATCGAGGAGACACGGGTCTCATGGTGAAAGAAGAAAAACAAGAAGTGTTGGTAGGCATATCCATCACTCTCCAAGACATTCAGCTGGGAGAGCATGCAGTAGTTCAAGCTCATCTCTTGTCAGGAAGCATAAAAGGAGGTTTGGGGTGGATGAGCTACAAGGAGAAATGTATAAGATTAATCCTCCTACTTTTGATGGTGAGCACAAGAAGGATGAGGATGCAAATACTTGGATACTATGCATGAGAAAGTACTTCCAATTACATAATTACTCTTCACAGGTAGAAGGGAGAATTGCCATCTGCCAAATCAAGGGAAAATAATCAATGTGGTGGGACCAGTTTGTGCAAGTACAACACATTGATGAGAGAAAGGTTACTTGGAGGTAGTTTAGGATTTATTTTCAAAAGAAATACTTAACCAAACGTTACTATGATAAGAAAATGGAGTTCTTTGAACTTAATCTTGGAAGTATGACCATAGATGAGTATGAGAGGATATTTGTAGAGCTACTGAAGTATGTTTCTTTAATCAAGGATGAACATGTTAAGATTCAAAGGTACTTGAGTGGGCTTCCATCATTTATCAGTGATAAGATACAATATGATGATCCCTAGACATTGGAGGAAACTATAAGGAGATCCAAGTGTCTTTATGATCAACATAGAGGAAAACCCACTTACCAAAAGGCTTGGGAAGACAAGAAGAAAGGAAAGATGGAGTAGAGGAGGAATGGGTCCAAGCCACCATTCATAAAAAATAATTTGTAGGGACAACCAACTTCCAAGGAGCCTAGAATGACAGAGGCAATGGGGAAAATACCAAGGCAACAACCAATGAAGTGTTGGGGTTGTGAGGGAGATCATATATACAAAGATTGTCTTCCTAGAGGTGAAAAAGTGAGGATTGTTCACAATATACAACAAGTTGATACAATGGAAAACATGGGCATAAATGTACCTAGGATCTATGAATCCCTGGATAACAAGCAATTTGATTTTACTGTAGTGCCATTTGGGTTTTCAAATACCAATTGTTTTCATGTGTTTAATGAATGGTATTTTCAAAGAATATTACTTAGATAAGTTTGTCATTGTATTTTTGGATGACATACTTATTTACTCAAAGTATGAAGAAGAACATGAGAAACACTTGAGGATGGTGTTGCAAGTATTGAGAGAACATTAGTTGTATGCAAAGTTGAGCAAGTTATCATTCTACCAGAGGCAGATTCATTATTTGGGTCATATCATTTCAAAGGAGTGGATAGCAATGTGTTGAGATTCAACAAGAAGATCCTAGTGAAAATTATGCACCTACACTAGGGTGGAGGCTCAGGTTATTTTTAGGTGGAGGTCTATTTTTAGATGATAAGAAAATTCTATTTATAGATGATATCTATTTATAGATGATGTCTATTTATAGATGGTGAGTTAATTCTATTTATAGATGTATGTCGACTATTATTATCCCTTAATAATAGTTGGACAATAAATATTAGTCTATTCTCAATGAGCACTTGGAAATGGTTAACTGAAGTGGCAAATCGGTTATCTATAGGAAATTCGAGTTCAAAGGTTGACTAGTGGGACATGCAAGTCAAATTAGTTCTAACTGAGTGATT
>ML807057.1:23761-36059 GCA_009831015.1 Picea engelmannii | reverse complement strand
TGAGTCTAAAGGCAAGAAGCTAGATTTTTCCAAAGTGAAGTGTTTTCACTGTCACGAACATGGGCATCTCGCTACTAACTGTCCACAGAAGAAGAAGAACCAGAAGGATGTTGGAGCTGCATCTGGTGAGGACCTTGCCTTGCAATTTGAACTTGACTTCTCCTTGATCGCATGCATGGCGTCAAGTGCATTGGGATCGGTGTGGTATTTGGATAGTGGCGCTTCCTTCCACATGACGGGAGATAAGGAGCTTTTCAGTGACTTGGAGGAGAGAGATCTCAAAATGCATATAGAGATGGGCGGCGATGGAAGATACAGTGTGACTGGTATTGGTACCATTACCTTTTAGAGGGAGTCAGGTAAACCATTTCAATTGAAATATGTTATGCATGTTCCAAGTCTGAAGAAAAACTTGGTCTCAGTCGCAATGTTGGAGAACAAAGGCTATGACGTTGTTTTCAGCGATGGAAAATATTTTCTGTGACATAAAACAATGGGTCAAATTAGGAAGATAGGGATTCAAGTTAAGAATCTCTACAAGCTGGAGGTAGATGGTTTCTCTGCCATGATTTGCAAGGCAGAAAAGTTGTGAGCCAGGATGAGGGCGAATTATGGCACATGCAATTGGGCCATCTTCATCATGGAGCCTTGAAAATCATGCAACAAATATCTACTGGACTTCCAATTGGAACACTTTCTCAGTTAGATCAGTGCAAGGGTTGCACCATGGGGAAGTATGTAAAGTCCACCTTTCATGAAAAGGAGAACCGTGCTTCGATGATCCTAGAGAGAATTCACACAGACGTGTGTGGACCATTCTCGATTGCTTCAACAACAAAACATAAGTATTATTTTATTTTTGTTGATGAATTTTCTCGTAAATGTTGGATCTTTTTCATGTAGATGAAGGATCAAACATTCTCAAAGTTATGTGAGTTTAAATCATTGGTGGAGAAAGAGTCGGGGAAGCAAGTGAAGGCTTTGAGGAGCAATAATGGTGGAGAATACATCTCTAACGAATTCAAATATTTTGCAACAAAGAAGGAATTCGAAGAGAACTCATAGCACCTCATAACCCACATCAAAATGGGGTCACAGAGAGGAAGAATAGAACGATCGTGGGTGCAACACGAGCGATGTTGCATGATTAGGGCCTACCAATGCATTTGTGGGTGGAAGAATGCAACATTGTGGTTTATGCGCAAAACCGTTATCCTCATAGAGTACTTGTCATGAGTACACCTGAAGAAGCTTTCATTGGTAAGAAACCTGATGTTTCTCATTTTAATATTTTTGGCTCATCTATTTATGTCCATGTGACCAAGAACACCAGGAAGAAGCTAGGGCTGGCCGCTGAAGTTGGGATATTTGTGGGGTACACAGAAACACCCCATAATTATCGTGTCTATTTTCCTAACAATAAGATGACTGTTATGTGACAGGATACAAAATTCGATGAGGGGAAAGCCATGCGGTTGTCGCTTGAGAGGGATCTAGAATCACATGCATAGGAGGAACTGCTGGTTCCCAAAGATGATTCTCAAGATGTGGATCAACCACATGAGGATATTCATGGAATGGAGGAAGCCACTCATGCAGAGCCATCCATCAGAAATGACAGAAAGTGCACCACGAAAGCTGATAGATTGAGACTAGATGTTGCACAGAATGTAGGAGCCCCTACTTCACAGCGCAGACAAAGACAGTCTCCTAATCGATTTACTGGATACATAGCTCTCATGAGTAAATGTATTGTGACTGAACCATCTTCCTTTCAAGAAGCAGTGCAGGATCCCACTTGGGTTGATGCAATGGTGGAGGAGTATGACTCCATTGTCAAAAACAGTGCATGGGAAATTGTCCCAAGACCGGTCGACAAATAAGTGGTAGGTTCGAGATGGATCTACAAGGGTAAGATTTTAATCATTGTTCTTTATGTTGACGATTTAATATTGATTGGTGATGAGCAGTTGATACACTCATGTAAGGAGGACCTTGCAAAGGAGCTCGAGATGAAGGATACATGCCTCCTTCATTATTTCCTTGGATTGGAAATATGGCAGCGAGATGGTGAACTTTTTGTGTCTGAAGGAAAGTATGCAAGGGAGATACTGGGTAAGTTTCACATGGAGGGCTGCAAACCCATGGATAATCCTCTTCTAGGAAACTGGAGGAAAGAGGATGCTACATCTGGAGAGGTAGTGGATGCTACTGTCTATCAACAGTTAGTGGGTTTGCTAATGTATCTATTCAACATGAGACCGAACATTTGCTATGTGGTTAACCAACTGATTCAAGCGTTGGTTAAGCCTACCATGCTCTTTTGGAAGGCAGGTAAGCATGTCCTAAGATACTTGAGGGGCACATTTAAGTATGTATTATGGTACAGATAGACGGATGAGGTGAAGTTGCATGGCTTCATGGATGCATATTGAGCGGGCAACCCAATGGACATAAAGAGCACATCAGGGGGGCTCTTTAGTATCGGATCTACAGTTGTTTCTTGGTACAACAGGAAACAAAGATCCGTGGCACTCAGTTCAGCGGAAGAAGAATACATGGAAGCAAGTCAAGATGCATGTGAGGCTATCTGGATGAGAAAGATCTTGGTTGGTTTGTTTGGTTCTCATTTAGATCTGATAGTGATTCATTGTGATAATCAGAGTTGCATTAAACTCTCGATTAATCCCATGTTTCATGATAGATATAAAAATATATATATCTGGTATCATCATATCAGAGATTGTGTGTAGCGAAAGATCATGTTGCTTCAGTACATTCCTATGGAAGATCATGATGCAGACATTCTGATGAAGGCGCTCACTTGGAGAAAATTCGAATACCATAGAGACAGGATCAGGGTGAAGGATAATCCCTTTCTTTTTGAGAGGGAGTGTTGAGATTCAACAAGAATATCCTAGTGAAAATTATGCACCTACACTAGGATGGAGCCTCAGGCTATTTTTAGGTGGAAGTCTATTTTTAGATGATGAGAAAATTCTATTTATATATGATGTCTATTTATAGATGGTGAGCAAATTCTATTTATAGATGTATGTCGACTATTATTATCCCTTAATAATAGTTGGACAATAAATATTAGTCTATTCTCAATGAGCACTTGGAAATAGTTAACTGAAGTGGCAAATCAATTAGCTATAGGAAATTCGAGTTCAGAGGTTGACTGGTGGAACATGCAAGTCGAATTAGTTGTAACTGAGTGATTCAAAGTTGTAATAGAGTTGGATGTGTAGTTATGTGAGTTGTGAAGTAGTTTAACTCAGTTAAGTGAGTTAAGCTCAGTTGTACTAGTTGTAACTGAACTTACACTAGTGAGAGATCAACAAATTAATTAATTAATTAATTAATTAATTCAAAATCAGTGATCTCACATGCAACTGAAGATTTACCACTGTTAACTACATGCATGTCAGATCCAGTGGAGACCCGGTTGATATAACAGGTGAAAGGGACAGTTTGACTATCAGTTGTGACATTAGTGAGTGCACTCATGCAACCACACACACATTGGATGTGCCCATGAGGAATGCATAGCCTAGGCAAGAGGGATTCATTCATTGCAGGTATTTCCATCAACATGGATTGCGTAGAGGAGGCAGGCTGTCTAGAAGCAATAAATTGGCACATGAATTTGTCAATTTTTGTATGACAGTGTGAGACGATTGTATATTGTACTGAGAGCTCTTGAATTAGAGTTTTGTATGATATTGTTTCATGATCCATGATATACACATAATATATGATAGTGGGGTTTTTAGCTTTATGCTTTCCTGGTAAAAACATCTGTGTTATGTGCGATTGATCTTTCTTCTTGATATTGCAATTGGCAATCGTGTTTTAAATTCCGCAAGAATATTTGTAGAAGTGATTATGTATTTAACAGTGGAATATAATTGTTAGATCAGGAGAATCCATGCAATACATAATTTGTATTAAAATTTCTACACAATGGACCCAAAAAAGACAAAATCCATTGAAGGATGGCCAACACCAAGGAATGTCGCAAAGGTGAGATCTTCCATGGGACTTGCAGGGTACTACATCAGGTTTATTGAAGGCTTCTCAAATATTGTACACCCAATCACATAATTGCAAAATAAAGGTGTGAGATTTAAGTGGACTTCTGATTGTAAAAGGAACTTCCAACACTTGAAGAGTTTGTTGAAAAGTGCGCCAATTTTGAGAATTTTTTATCCTAATGAAGATTTCATTGTGTGCACTGATGTATGAAAGGAAGGGATTGGTGGATTCCTTAGTCATAATGGGAATGTGGTGTGCTACTAATAAAATAAATTAAAAGAGCATGAAAGGCACTATGCTACTCATGATTTAGAATTGGCAGCTATAGTGCATGCCTTGAATATGTGGAGGTACTATCTCATGGGAAGAAGATTTGAGTTGAGGACAAACCACAGTGGTCTGAAATATTTGTTTGGACAACCAACTCTAAATGTCAGGCAAAGTAGCTGGTTAGAATTCCTTAGTGAGTATGAATTTAATATAAATCATATCAAGGGTAAAGAGAACAAGGTGGCTAATGCAGTCAGCGGGAGAGTACATGAGATGCATGTTACAACCATTAGCATGTACAAATCAGATTTGAAAGACAAAATGTTAGAAACTGCAAAATTAGATCGACACTACATGGAAATAAAGGCAAAACTACAAGAAGTTATTTGTCAATAGAAAATTGAAGATTTTGAGTTAAAAGAGAATGGAATTCTCATGTACATGGGTAGAGTTTATGTACCATATTCTCAGGAGTTGAAAAATATGTTATTAAAATAAATGCCCAATGTGGCTTATGTTGGGCACCCATGCTACCAAAAGACAATTGCAGTTGTCAAGAAACAATACTATTGGCCAGGTATGAAGAAAGAAATGGTTGATTTTATTGCTAGGTGTTTGGAATGTCAAAAAGTCAATTTTAAGCACAAACCCCTAGTTGTTATTCTACAACCATTATCCATTCCTGAGTGGAAACCGGAAGTTGTCACAATGGATTTCATCAATAAGTTTCCTAGAAAAACCAAGCAACATGATTCCATCATGGTAGTGGTGGTCAAGGTTACTAAATATCCCACTTTATTCATGTAAAACTTGCACACAAGGAAGCTAACATTGTTGATATTTATATGAGGGAAATTGTCAAGCTTCATGGTGTGCCTCAAACAATTGTTTCTGACAGAGATCCCAAGTTCACATCCAATTTTTGGAAGGGATTATTTAAAGAATTTGGGACAAATTTGAATTTTAGCACACCCTACCATCCAAAGACGGATGGGAAAACAAAAAGGGTAAATCAAGTGATATAAGATATGCTAAGAATGTATGTGATGGAAAAACCAGTGCAATGGGAAAAATATTTACATTTGGGTGAGTTTGTGTATAATAATGGGTATCAATTATATCTAAAGATGATCCCATTGAGGCACTTTATGGAAGTTGGGCCAGATTTACTTAGGGAAATGGAAGAGCAGGTGGTGAAAATAAAACAAAATTTAAAGGTTTCCCAGGACAGGCAATAAATTTATGCAGATAAATGCAGAACTCGCAAAGAATTTAAAGTGGGTGACCACGTGTTTTTGAAAGTGAAAGCTAGGAAGAGTTCACTTAAGTTAGGAAAATGTTTAAAGCTGACAACACGTTATTGTGGGTCATTTGAAATCTTGGAGAGGATTGGTCCTGTCCTATACATGCTTGCACTTCCTGAATCCATATGCTTCCATAATGTGTTTCATGTATCTTTACTTAAAAAGTATGTGTCTGATGCTAATCATGTAATTGATTGGAATGTGATTCAGGTGGATCAAGAAGGTGACTTCTAAGTTTAGTCAATGTGCATATTAGACCGAAAATTCAAGTTTCTCTGGAATCAAGTAATATGATTGGTAAAGGTACAGTGGACCTGTTACGGTCCTCAGGATGAAACTTGGGAGCAGGAGGATGCTATACACACAGAGTACATGTATCTTTTTATATACTTTTGAAATTTTGATTGTACATCATTCACTGAGGATGGTTCATAAATAAGGGGGAGGGGAAATGTAATACCCTTAGGTTGAACCCAAATTGTAACATAAATGTGATTGTATATATAGGTTGGTGAGGTGTGGCGCACAAGTTTTGGGTACAATTAAGCACATGCGAACCAAGGAGAGAGTGTGCACTCATTTCATAACTTTGCACGCACTTGAGTAAGTGCGCGAGGATTGTCGTGTGCGTGAACCAAGGGAAGAGTGTGCACCCATTTAATAGCTTTGAACGCACCTCGGAAAGTGTGTGAAGATCGCTTCAAAGTGTGCACCAGACCATGTTTATAGATAAGAGATTTTTGGGGCCAGAGATCCTTTGTATATATGTATATTAAGGCCATAGGGCCTATGTGGTTATTAGGCTGGAGAACATGGATTGTGACAAAGGCCACTACACCTATTTGTGTAAAATGTAATTTCACTCAGATATTAATAAAACATATCACTACGTGCATACCAATCAGACGAAAAAAGACGAGGCGCTTAAAACTCCACTAGAATGGGAAAGGGGCGCGAAGCTTAAAGGGAATATTTTAATAATATTTCCAAAAGTATAATTATGGGATATGTATTTATCCTAAGTTCCTAATGAATGGGAATGGGTCACCAAGTGGAGCTAATTTAGCTCTTAAGGTGACAAGTGTCCAGTTATGATCATGCAAATATATTTTTGGCTTTGAGTGTATTTCAATTATTTCGCTCATTCCTTCAGGATGCAAACCAACTTTCCTCTGGAATTCATCTATATCTGGCTGTAACTTGCTACCATCACATATCCATGTACTTGGGAAGGCATGTGTGTTATTGAAGAGGCAGGTTGTCAGGCTTATGATTGTCGAAGAAGTGGGTTTACAGGCCCGTGTTTTTCAAAGAAGTGGGTTTTCAGGCCCATGTTTGTCGAAGAAGCGGGTTGTCAGGCCCATGTTTGTTGAAGAAGTGGGTTGTCAATTCTGTAAGCATTCTCTCCAGGTGGGAGAAATGTTGGGAATTGTTTTCCCAAGGTGCATAGTTGCAGCTATAGGGATTTGAGGGCTTCTTGTCTAGCCTGTTTTTTAAGCCATGGAAGGGAAGTGGGGCAACTGAAAGACTATTGAGCAGAGAAGGGGCACACTTCCTGGGGTGGGACAATCATGTGGGGAATGAGGGATTGTAGTCTATTTGTTGGGGTTGGCACATTTGTATGAGTGTTTTGACTGTGGATAGACCTTATCTTGGCTTAGGAATTCTTTTCCCAGGTGGAGTTTTAGCCCCAGCTTGGGGTGAATTGTTGCTGAGAATTTCTGAGCTGTGGAGTCTATGGCTGGGAGGAACATCTGAGGTCTGTGCACAATTGGTGGATTACAAAAAAATATAAGTATATTCTTATGTGTATTATTCTTTTAGTAATGTGCATATGCATGTTAAATATATTATGTGTTACAGTTGTGTATGCGCGTGTGTGTGTGTGTGTGGATTATATATGTTGTAGAACTGCATGTTTGTTGCATATGCAAGGCATGGGCCATGACAATTTATATGTGTTTATACACTATTTAACATGTCAATGTTTATGCTATTTATGTTATGGAATTGGTACATAACTGTGTTGGTTGTGCATATATTGTTAGTTTTAATTAACTGTCGTAGATGTAGAGCATGGTAGTTTAAGTGTTTCCTATTAGATAATTATGTGGTAACGGTTATGGAATTCTGAGGCAAGGCTTGAATCATCATGCGTGCAAAGTGGTATTAGTCTGTGCACGTGAATGGGATAGATCCCACACGCAACATAAGAATGGTTGCACACATATTTGTATTATGAGTTCTTTCTATTGTTATAGTCATTATCTTGTTAAGTAAATTCAACAACAATTGTATGGCTTCTAGCAAAAACCTAGAAATGTCGTGCATGTTGAGGGATAGTTGATGCGGCCGACACAATGACGGTTGAGCACGCAAATTTGCTAAGACATAGTTGTTGCATTTGGTATGAGATCGATTGTGCACACTAGGAAAACGTAGCGATGCATAGCACAAAGCCAGTCATGCGCACTATTGGTTTCAACGAGTTTCTTCCACAGAAGAAAGAATTGATATCAGAGCTTTATATAGAAAATTTGCGGTGGCGAAGACTTTACAATGTGGTAATGAGACTTATCTAGAAGGATGAATACCTAACAATGTGGTATCAGAGCTCAAATTTTGATGTGACATGGCCTTTGAGCAGAGTTGGGGACGTTACAAAGAGTGTGTACTGGGAACGGGTTGTGGCAACAGGAGATAAAACAAAAGTATATGGAAACCATTTATGTAGAAGATTGGATAGATCCTACCTAAAGAGTTTTAGAAATTCTATAAAAACATGGAAGGCACTAGTGATATCATTCCCTTTCATTGATTCTTGGTTGGAATGAAAAGGTATGGATGGATCTCGAATTAAACTTGGATTGACCCATGGATAGGATGCAAAGGTTCTTATACTTTGTTAGGGGCTTCAAAGGCACTCTTCGATAACCTAAATATGCACCAAGAGAGGTGTCTACTTATCAACAAATATCATCATGGAGGGATGATTGGAAAACCCCTGGGGATATGGGTATGGAAGATAACTTGGTAGTTGAATGGAAGAAATACACACAAGAGTTGGTTTTAATTAATATCAAATTGAGGCCTAGTTAGGACCAACTTGTTTGTTCTAGGAATCCAATTGATGAAAACTACGCAATGAAACTCGATCACACATCTCTGTTTAAAAATGACATGCACATTGAACTAGCTTGGTGGTGGAAGAAAATATGGAAAATAAAATTTCTTTCAAAAATTAAATTATTCTTTTGGATGGCACTAAAAAACAAATTCCCAACATGGGAAATTCTCCAAATGAGAGCTCAAAATGGTCTCTGTATATGATTTCTATGTAGAGAACAAGGTGGATGTATATCTCATCTTTTTGTTTCTTTTCATTTCTCTAAAGAAATCTTATCTATAGAAACAACATTAATTGGATGTTTGGGAGTGTGGGGTGGTTAGTGTTTAGTGTTTAGCTAAAGCTTATAATTAAGGGTGGATGGACCCTTAGATTGTTAGTTGGGCCTTATGACTAGCTAGGAATGAATATTTGTTTAAGATAAAGTGCCTAATGTTCTTCAGGGTTTCCAGAGGGTCAAATACTTTCTTGAGGGCACTAGTAGTCAGATGAAGAGGCAGTTTCCTAGGCAAGTGGTTACTCTAGAGATTGTTAAGGGGGTGGCAGGGGATTTTGTTTTACAAATATTCCCAAGGAAATTCAAGCATGTGTAGTGTTGAGGTAGTTATTCATATAAATGGATTAATTCTTACTCTTTCCACTTAGGTTTAGGGTGTGGCTCAAACAACTGTTTAGAATTGTGTGCACCGATAACTTTGCTTAGATTGTTCTGGAGATGGGTATTGAGTCCCTCCAAGTCTTTGGTGGTTCACAACTCATTATAGAGTGTATGAATGGAAATTATATCTTTCGAAATCTAATCCTTGCAAGCATCGTGGATTAGGTTCTTTTATCAAAGGATAGATTTGGCCACATCTCCTTCGAGCATGTTTTCATGGAGTTAATTACAAGGTAGATGAGAAATGAAAACTTGGTGTATCAATAGACATTGACATTATCCATATATCTAAGGCTAATTAAGGGGTGGTTATTGAATACACCACTCGATCCTTATTATAATTAGATTATATATTCAATAGAAGATTGGTTATTTTATGTATGATGTCTTCTCTTAGTCCCTTGACATTTTGTCTCTGTGTTTGTAAGGATTTTTGTGCTAAGATAGCTAGTTGATGCTTGTTTTCAAGATATAAGGAAATATCCACTATTATCATCTATTATCATTGACACATATATGATTTTCATTGTTAATTCATGTATGGAACATATGCCTTGTGCGGGTGCAAAGTATAATGTGTACTTTCCATCTTATGAAATGAAAATATTACACTTCTTTCATTTGAAAAAAATATTATGAAACCACATTTTCATGTTCTTCAACAAGCACAAACATTTAGTTGAATCAAATAGAAAAAGGTTCAGTTAAAATATTTGAAGCAATACAACATCAAAATATACTCACATATACTCCATTGAAATTCCAAATACAAGACTAAAAAAGATTAAAAAAAACCTTCATCTAATTTTTTTCTTCTTCTTTTAATTATATTTTTTTATAAAAATTTGGTAAAAATTTATTAAAATCATTAAGCAAATGTTCAAATTTAAAGAATATCCCTGGTACACATCTTAAGAATTACTTCCTTAAGCTTTAGAAGCAATGGAGAAGGAGAGCCTACTAGTTTAAATCATTGGAATCACACCTTGGCTTTAACTATGGTACTCATAAAATAAATTCACTTGACTTCATGCTTATAGGGGTGGGAATAAGATTAATTTTGTATGTAGCTTAAGTGAATGGATACACTTATATTGACTTTTAAGTCAAACAGATGTACAAGAAAGATAATTTTTTCTCATAGAATTCTTAAGGAAATGTATAGAAACCAGATATAGTTATAGGCATGTTTACCATGCAACATAACAAAGGCAAAGGTGATAAAGGAAAAAAGCAAATAAACATAAATTTAAATATTTAAACCATTAAACCATGCACCTCTAAGTTTCCTTTTACTTACACCAACATATTTTTGAATAAAATTGGGGACTATCAACCATGATTTTTAAAGAAGATATATATATATATATATATATATATATATATATATATATATATATATATATTAACCTTAGATCTATAAAATTTTAAAAGATATTAAATCCATTGAAATGTAATTTTTTTAATCATTTAAGATGAACATAGGCTATTTGTAGTCTCACTCAACTTAGTAAAACTCAAAACTTGAAACTTATGTAGACATGGATATGTGAAAAGATAGTTTTGATTAGTATTAGGTTATATATATTTACAATGTAACATTATTTTTATGTAAATATCATATCATATATATATATATGGGAGATGGAGCTCTACAGTTTTCTCCGCGTCTACTATCCCTATCCCCCTTAACCGTGCCCTCTCCTTTACAATCTTCTTCTCGGGAAGCGACTTGAATTCTTCCTTCTCTGGCTAAAACTCTTCCCTGCGATGCTCAACTCCCTCTCCCTGCCTTTGCAGTCTGTCATTTTTTCTCCTCTCTAGAAGAATCTCCACCAACACTATGGAAACCTACGAAGGTGAAGTTGATTATTCTCTAGACCCTAATGAATCTTTGCCTTGGTTCTCGACAGGTGGAAACTCCTGACCGATCTCCCCGGGCATCTGGCGCCTTCTGAATCCTATACTCTTTGGGCGACCTCTGATCCTGTCTCGCCCCCCCTTTGCCCTCTAGCAAACTACCCATCTCATCCTTACTCACCCATCTCAAACCATATGCAACCACCCATCATGGGTTTCCCCTTCGTGGTTACTCCTCGGGAATCATACGAATTTCCTCCCCTCCAAACTTTCGAGTGTTTGGTTTCCGTTTACCCCCTCAGATCCCTTCCCCTCTCTTTCTCTGGTCCCTCGTCTCCTACCCTCACTCCCTTCTAGACTCCCCCTAATTCCTCCCCTCCCGACTTCCCTCCAACACCCCCCTCCTCACACTGTGAAGGACCACCTCTGGGAGACCATGTGGCATCATCACTAAACCCTGAAATACTTCGGCTTGATCCTCTCTTTCAGGATAACAATTTATTTCCTGATGCAACATCGGGGCTACTAACTGTTGGGTATGTGTTATATTCTTTGCATGTGTGTGTGCGGGCGCATCAGATTCGACAACTGTGTCTAATGATCCCTCTAGTAGTGCTCTTTGTGTCGTGTGCACCAAGAGATTCCTAGGGGGGTACCAAGGGGGGCCAAGTATGCCCCCCCTGGTTATGGACAGTGTTCAGGGCAGCGCCACAAATTATTATTTTTTGGGCGGTTTTTGCTATTTTTAGCGAATTTTGCTATTTTTAGCAGTTTTCTAAATTAATCTTGGATTAAGGGATTAGGGTTTTGGTATCTAAGGAATACCTAAAAACATTGTATATATTGTGTGGTGAATGGTGACATTCGATATAATGAATATAAGAGAGGTTTTCCCTGGTTGAGGGTTTCTAGTATAAATCTTTGTGTACTATGTGTATGGGCCATTGATTAAATTATGTTTTGCTTAAGAATATATTTGCATTGCTTTACTTCATGGGTTTAAAACTTATATGTGGTATTAAAGCTCATTTTTGGCTT
>ML807056.1:122697-140195 GCA_009831015.1 Picea engelmannii | reverse complement strand
ACTGCAGCCCATCAGCCCATCCTATCGAAGATAAGTATGAAACAATGTTGGATCTTTGAGTGCCATCACATACAAGATGACAGCTTCATTGAGCACTTGCAACTATAGGACTGGAAGACGGACCACCCATAACCATCACCCCCACCCCCTGGCAAAAAACAGTCATCTAAACTATCTCACAGGAAGAACAAAACCCACTTCTACATTTGGGCCATCCATCTGCAACCAGCCCAGTAAGACCTTTCAGGACCTTGCTGCCCACTTTTCAGGACCAACTCGGAGGGCCTTGAGACCCACCAGAACCAACCCGGAAAGACATTTCGGGACCAACTCTTCCAAGGATTGACCTTATAAAACAGCTGGAATCAGCTCTCCTCTTCAACGACTAAAATCTGAGAATCCCAGAAACAAAACTCCTAGATCACAAGACCCCAATTCTATCTCCCTCCATATGGCCATCCATACGGCCATACAGACAAGCCCAAACACATTGGACACCAACCCATAGAAACTCAAAGCTTATCTCAAGCACCCATATGAAGGAATCCACTCAAAACCACCATTAACAGAAATCTTAACACTGAGAAATCAGCAAACACCAGGAACAGCAGTTAAAAACAAAAAACAAGAGCATAACAGTTGAAAGAAAAGTAAAGTCAGCTTGACCTTGAGGAGCCATAGCTAAATCCATTGCTTCTTCATCCACCATCATAGCTCTGGCTTTGCAAATTAATTCCCATTCCTAGTTATCTGTCTATCTATCTATCTAAGTCTATATCTATGCAAACTCTCAGTGCAAATGTGCTTTATAGTTATACTGTTCATTTCTAAGTGCTCTGGATTACTGTCCACCACCTGCTATTCAACTCAAGAGGATGAAAAGAAGGGAAAAAAGGAGTAAAAAGCTGCATAGTATGGGATGAGTCAGTGCATGCAGTTGCTTACTATTATAATAATACCAAATGATGATGTCCCGGTCAGTGGACTAAGATCACTCCAACCAAAACGAAATAATGCATACAGTCGACTTGGAAGATTTCGGTATTTTGTCTGTTTCAATACATTACAGAAACTTTAACAACTTCATAAGCAAGTTTAACGTGGGGTTGAAGGAAGGAATTAATCTTAGGAAAAGTAAAGTTGGTTGGATAAATGTCATTTTATGTGACTTGGCTTGGAAAATTCCCTTGCTATTATGTTGGTGGATGTAGGTCCTTATACACCAAAATAGTCCCGTCTGTACTATGGGGTAGGGTAGGAGCAATGTAGAGTGGGTATTTATGTAAGTTGTAATTGTGTGTTGGGTGTCATAATCGCTAAGTTATTGTGTGGTGAGTGTCATAATCGTTAAGTTATTGTATATATTGGGTATCATGATAATTGAGTTTGTTTTGTAAGAGGTAGTCTATCATATCTGAAAAAAGATTTAGAGTTGATTTAATTGTAAAATAAATATTAAATTGTACAACATAAATTTAATAAGGTAATAATAGTCTCTAACACATCACATAAATAACAATTACATATTAAAAGAAAGCATAATAATTTGTAACACATCACATAAATAACAATTATATTTTAAAGAAAGTCGGTATGGAATGACATTGAAAAGTATAAAGTTTATATGAAATGACATTGAAAAGTATACGGAAGTATATGGATGTTTTAGCAGTGATAAAGAAGATCTATTGACTAAATTGATTATGATTATGATTCATTATAGAAGATTACCTAGTTTATGTTAGATGTATATCTTACAGTGAATACTTTCTCCGCCATGGTGGACTCAAGGATTTGTCTCCGATAAAAGTTGGGCAATTTGTTCCTTATTCATCTTTATTATTCTTATACATTCCAATTCAAAATCCATATCGATTAGTAAAAAGTTGTTGGTTCAATTCTCAAGTGGCATTTTTTGTCACAACAACACCATATTGCCTTACAACTCCAATGAAAGTGGGTACATTGTCGAACATTTTGGTTTGAATTTTTAGTTAAGAATCCACGTCCATTAGTAAAAGGTCATTGTTTTGATTCCCGAGCAGCCCACTTATTCAAACAACATTGTATTGTCTTACAACTCATGAAAATGGGTACCTTGTTGAATGCCTAGATCTAGAGTTTTGGTTAAGGGCCCATACCATTAGTAAAAGGTTGTTGGTTTCATTCCCAAGTGACCCTCTTGTTCATGAGAACTCTAATGAAAGTGGGTACTTTTTTGAACCCCTCAATCAGGGGGGGTTTTGTTAAGGATCCATGTCCATTAGTAAAAGGTTGTTGGTATGATTCCTAAGTGACCTTCTTGGTTGTGATGGCACAATATTGTTTTACAACTCTAATGGAAGTGGATACCTTGTCAAGTGCCCCAATGTGATGTTTTAGTTAAAGATCCATATTTATTACTAAAGGTTAAAGATTAAGGATTAAGTTATTAGAAAGGGACTTGTGGTTGTTAAATCATGCATTTATAGAGTAAAGTAAATATTCTAGTGTAACAAAAATGTATCATAGAAATATGACATTGTAGTAATAGTTTGTAATGGATCATATAGATAACATCACATGTTAGAGAGGGCCTACAAGATATTGCATTGATAGATATATGGGTGTTTTGATAGCAACAAAGAAGATACATTTATTGAATTGTTTGTGATCATGATTCATTATATGAGATTACCTAGCCTATGTTTGGATGCATATTTGATAATGAACATTTTCACCATTATGGTGGGGATTGGGATTTCCCTCGTTGTAAGTTAGGCAATTTGCTCCTTTTTCATTCATATTATTCGTATGCATTCTAGTTCAAAATCCACATCCATTAGTAAAAGGTCATTGGTTCAATTTCCAAGTGATCGTCTTGGTCAGATGACAGCATATTGTGCTACAACTCAAATGAAAGTGGGTACCTCGTTGAACATCTTAGTCTGGCTTTGAGGTTAAGGTTCCACATCCATCAATAATAGGTTGTCGGTTCGATTCCCAAACAACCCTCTTCATTACAATAACACCACATTGTCCTACAACTATAATGAAAGTGTTTACCTTGTTAAACTCCTTAAATTGAAGTTTTGGTCAAGGATCCATATCCATTAGTAAAAATTGTAGTTTGATTCTCGAGCAACTCTTTTAGTCACAACAATTGTATTAAAAAAAAATACTTTGTAGAACTCATTGATTTAGTGTTTTGATTAAGAATCCAAACCATTAATAAAAAAGGTTGTTGTTTTGATTCCCAAACAATCATCTTAATACACAAGACAACACCATATTATTTTACAATTACAATCAAAGTAAATACCATGTTAAACAACCTAAACTAACTAAAGTTTTATTAAAAATTTATTATAATTAATAATAAAAAATTGTTAGTTTGTTTCCTATACAATTCGTTTAGTCACACCATCACAATATTGTTCTCCAACTTAATGAAATGGGTATTTTATTAAACACCTCAATTCAATCTTTTAATTAAAGATACATATCCATGAAGGTTGTTAATTTGACTCTCAAATAGTTTTCACAATCACTACGACATCATATTATCCTCAAAATCTAATAAAAATAAATACTTTATTAAACACCCCAATCTGATATTTTAATTTAATAATAAATATTAATTTTTTTCAAATTTAACACCCACGTGTATCACGTAGGCCCATAGGAATCTTGAGGATGACCTTGACTTTAAGCTAAAATTTTAGTAGGCGTCTCTTTTTGTTCCTTACTCACTCTTTGCTATTAACTCATTTAATCGTGCTCGAAATAAAGACATTTTAAATGAAGTGGTCATAGTTAGTCGTGGAGAAGGAAAGATTTGTAGTGTAGTGGTCATGTGCGTATGATCGCGGAATACTTCTAAATGCACGCTCATGTTTTTTTGGTCCTTCAAGCATGGAAAAGGAGTTATTTCTTGTCCTTGGAGGGCCTCATACGTAACTTGCTCAAATTATAAGATTATATTTTATCATCAAAATAGATTTTTTTTCAGTGAAATAAGTTTGGGATTAAGGTATTTTAAAACAAAGTTATGTTTATAGAATTTGAGATCAACAATGTTTTCACGTCTTAAGAGATGGTCATTTGAGCTAATGACTTACCTTGCTACATGATGGCCACTTGAGCCAACGACTCACCTTGCTACAGGATGGCCACTTGAGCCAACGATTCATCTTATAACATTTGTTTCTTATCTTAGCATTCATGTTTTAAATTCTAAATTTGTTGGGGGAGTATTCCCCTTCCAACTTATACTATTTTGAACCTTTTCAAACATCACATCATGACCACACGTCATCTCTCCATGGCATTGGATTGAACGACGGCTAGATTAATCTCTCTCTCAGCCTTCCCTGGTTTGTCGTTCATTTGGAGCATGAGTGGATTTATGAAATCTCCTCCCCCCTCATAATTGATGAATGATGAAGGTGGGATATATCTCCCTCACTTCCAAATCTTGGGTTCTATGGCATTTGGGGTCGACCCCCCTAGTTTAGGTGATAGAATTAATAGAGAGCAGGCCCTCCCAAATGGGAAGCGAATTATCTTGCGCGACATTTGGCAATTTGTGGAGTGGTTGGCTCAGTCATTGAGGTGATTCAAGACTGCGCTCTGGTTCAAGGTCTCCCTTCACCCATTGATCCAGGTGGATATCGGTGGCCACCCACCTTTTCCAACTAGCTCAAAACAGTTTTTTGGCAATTTTGGTAATTTACTATTTTTAGTACTTTTTAACTTACGGGGTCATTTTGAGGGCCTAAATGAAGGTTTTTCGGGACCGAGCTTCTCAATGTCAGCCAAATGCTCTCATTGAGCCCCAAAAATGAATTTCCTCGACGATACATTTCCAACGAGCTATCATGCGCCCCAAATGAAGATCGTATTCCAAAGTTACGTCCCTGGGAAGTTGATACACCAAACTACCCAAAACAGGGTCCACAAAACTGTTGGCTTTTCATCTTTCGAGATTAGGGTTTTGGATTTTATTTATGATAAAAGGACCTTTGGAGCCTCATTGTAAAATCATCTTCTTGTGAATGTGAGTAGCGGACACATCTATTCTCAG
The DNA here is from genome assembly GCA_009831015.1 of Picea engelmannii. Lineage (NCBI taxonomy): Eukaryota > Viridiplantae > Streptophyta > Pinopsida > Pinales > Pinaceae > Picea > Picea engelmannii. The sequence goes on along the minus strand of ML807056.1, from coordinate 135,130 downwards.
AGATAAGCTGTCACCATTCTAGTGAGTCTTTCACTCTGTATTTTTACAGTCTTTGTACATTTTCACTCATTAATAGAAAATTGTGTATTATTGTATCTTTGTGTTTATGGTTGCATCTCTAATACATTTATGTTATATTATTGGATATCTGAGATATCTCTGTACATTGCTTTATTATATCTTCGCTCTCATTTCGTGCCGAAAATAATCTGGATCAGTGGTATCAGAGCAAACTGCTCTTGATCATTTTTTAGTGCATGTCCCTTACTAGGTCCAAGTATAGCAAGTTGGGTCTCGAGCTTGTCTCTCTTGAAGACAATCTCTCTCGCACGTCCAAGAAACCCTCCATGGCGGAAGAAAAGAAAAACGACAGAGCATATGATTCTATTAATATGTTGCTTGAGCAAGCTCTCACGTGACAGAGGGACGAAATTATGGAGAATTTTGCCCACATCCTTCAACGTCTGTCGATAACAATAGGCGTGTCTTCATCAAGCAACCACTTTGGAAGTACATTGCCTTTCAAGGTGCATGTTAATTTTGATATTCCCATATTTGAAGGACAGATAGATGTGGATGCCTTAAAAAAATGGTTAAATCTGCTAGAAGGTTATTTCTTTGTTTATAATTTCTCCTACAGGGAAAAGATCACCTTCGCACTCCTTAAGGCTCTCCCCCATGTCAAACATTGGTGGGAAACTTACTGAAAGCAAAGTTCCATAGAGGAGTCTGGAATATATGGGGCCGAACCCACTTGGTATTTTTTTGTGTATGCGGTAAAGGAACAGTATTACCTTGTTGGCAACTATGAGGACTAGTACATGAGATGGACCACACTGTGGCAAGAAAGGGGCCAAGCATTTTCGAAGTTCACCAATACCTTCCATACCTTGCGCACCAAGCTAGGTATCAAAGAATCTGAATGACATTTGGTTCTGAAATACCGTGGAGCTCTAGATAGATACATCCAAACTGAAATGGATTTTTTGGACATCTCATCACTCGGTTATGCTTATTGATATGTTGTTAAAATCAAGCAGAAGTTTAAGCACCGAAACAAACAGGAGTTCGGGTCTGCAAATCTGCAACAACCAAAGTATGATAAAGACGGCCCTAACAAACAACATCCTAAAAACCTGTCCAAGCCACAGGAAAAGAAGGGTCACGGAAAGACGAAGAAGGACACTGGAAAATGGTGTGATTTTCACAAAATCCCCTGGCACAACACCAATGAATGTCGCTCAAAAAAGTCATTGGTGGCCGAGATAAAAGACAAGGAGTCGAACCCTAATTCGAAATTTGATTATGAAGATATTGATAGAAGACAGATCATCGACACAAACCCCACTGTTATTGCCATGACCACAACAATTCAACCAGAAGAACCAATATATTCTAAAGAGGGGGAGCACCTTTTTCATTCACAGATGTGGGTGAAGGGGACCCCACTGCATTTTATTGTTGATAGCGGAAGCCAGAAGAACCTCATCTCAACAGAGGTTGTCAAACAGTTGGGATTGTCGACAACACCACACCTGTAGCCATACAACATCGAGTGGCTATGCCAGGGACGAGATCTTCGTGTCAGCCAATAGTGTCGATTGTCATACGACATCCAACCCTTCAAGGATGAGGTATTATGTGACGTTTCCCCCCTGGATGTCTGTGATGTTCTCTTGGGTCAACCATATATGTGGAAGCGCCATACTATTTATGAGTCTCGACCCCGTAGTGTCATTGTTACTCTCGGGGGTCATCTCTATAGGATACCAGAGGTAATTCTAACTATTGTCCCACCTAAACAGTGCCGCAAGGTAGTATCTCATACTACAAAATTCAGGTTCTTCACAGTTTGTTCAAAGTGTGAACAGAAGAACACCATTGCAGCCTCAGTCCAAGCACCTTCTATCCAATAGAAGCAAGTCAACAAGATTGCAGCAAAGTGTAAAGATTCCTTCTGCACACGGGCATCTCATGTAGCCAAACTGGTTAAAAAGGTCCAACCCTTCCAGCCATAGGTTCGCGACAACCTTCAACAAGCTAAGCAACACAACTTCTCCAACAAGGCAAACAACTCATCAAGATGCAGATTCAACAAACGATTTTCCCTCTCCCCTGGGCACTCAACACAATGGAAACCATTTCTTCCTAAGGAGGGAGGATTGTTCCAGGTGGATATCGGTGGCCACCCACCTTTTCCAACTAGCTCAAAACAGTTTTCTGGCAATTTTGGTAATTTACTATTTTTAGCAGTTTTTAACTTCTGGGGCCATTTTGAGGGCCTAAATGAAGGTTTCTTGGGATCGAGCTTCTCAATGATAGTCAAAGGCTCTCATTGAGCCCCCAAAATGAATCTCATCGACAATACTTTTCTAATGAGCTATCGTGCACCCCAAACAGAGATCGTATGCCAAAGTTACGCCCCTGGGAAGTTGATACACCAAACTACCCAAAACGAGGTCCACAAAACTATTGGCTTTTCATCTTCCGGGGTTAGGGTTTTGGATTTTCTTTATAATAAAAGGCCTTTGGAGCCTCATTGTAAAATCATCTTCTTGCGAATGCGAGTAGCGGACACATCTCTTCTCAGAGATAAGCTGCCACCATTCTAGCGAGTCTTTCACTCTGTATTTTTACAGTTTTTGTACATTTTCGCTCATTAATAGAAAATTGTGTATTATTGTATCTCTGTGTTTATGGTTGCATCTCTAATACATTTATGTTATATTATTGTATATCTGAGATATCTCTGTACATTGCTTTATTATATCTCTACTCTCATTTCGTGCCAAAAATAGTCTGGATCACCCACTCTGGTATTTCTTATGTTTTATGCTCTCCTTTCGACATTCTTTAGGAATGTGCCCACATCCAACCTAGCAACAAGAACAATGTGGCGAGGACACAAGGCATCATGCCACTGTAATGGATGTGAATGATGGGAATTGAAGAGGATGATGAACTTGCAAGACTCTATGTCATTGTTGCACATGAGCAATGTGGCCCATGTAGACGCGAGGAGTCAAGAGCAAGAGGATAAGAGGGACAAAGAAATTACGCTAATTCTAGAGGTAATCAACATTCAAGTGAACGAAATTCAAGCTTTGAAACAGGAAAATGCAGTTCTTGAGCAAAATGTAATCTCCTTGATAAATTCATAAGACAAAGTTCAGAGTCTAACAATCAGTTCAATTGTATCAACTACAGTCCTAGGTAGCATTACAGTACAACATAATAGATATGGACAAAGCAAAGGCACTTGAAGCCAAATTCAAGTGGACACCATTCTTAAACTCTCATAAATCAGGTTTTTAATGTTCTCCAAAGTATCTTTATTGTTAGGGACTTGTGTAATAATATATACTAGGAAGAGTTTTAGGAATTCCACAGTTGTAGTAAGCATAGTTTTAGAAAAAAAAAAGATAATCTTTTATATTAAAATCGGGTTTTTTTTATGTTCTTTAAAGTATCTTTAAAGCTAAGTTGTAGTAAGCATAGTTTTAGAAAAAAAAAATAATCTTTTATATTAAAATCGGTTTTTTTTTATGTTCTTTAAAGTATCTTTAAAGCTAGGGTTTTAGGAATTCTACAGTTGTAGTAAGCATAGTTTTAGAAAAAAAAAGATAATATTTTATATTAAAATAAACTTCTTTGGATGTTTTTCGAAGTTTTTATGTATTCAACAATTGTTCAACTCAACTACAACATTTTATTAATACAAATCTATCCATTCTTATTAAAAACTAATAACAATAACTAGTCTTCCCAATACTTATTATTTAAATTAAATATTAATTTATAAAAAATAAAATAAAAAAATTATCCACTCATAAATATGTTTTATAAATAAAATAAGAAAAAAATTAATTGATTTAAAGAAATATTCGTTAGAATGTTTTGAAATTGAAATCCACCAAATGTATAATATGTTGTTTTAACGTTGTATCTTTGCAATATCCAAAATACTTACTAAACTTTTTAATGATTTTATTGTGTTGATTTAATAACCTTCGATTACTAAACTTTTTAATGATTTTATTTTGTTGATTTATTAACTTTTTATATATCATTGCAACCATTCAAAATAATTATTAAACTTTTTAATGATTTAATAACCTTCGCAATATTTTTTAATAAATTTTATATTTAAACTTTATATTTTAAAAATATATTATATTTAATAAAAATATTAAACTTAATCATAAAATATTATATTTTTAATAATGAGTTTTTCGTGCTTATAAAAACTAAAATTAATTGAAATACATAAAAACTAGATCACTCATATTCCTAACTCACTCTCTTAACCTAATAAACGAAATGTGATAGATTTATTGTCTTAATGTATTCATTTGAAATATATTATCATGATATGTATACAATAAATTGAGAATCATGGTTAGACTTGTCATTATATAATTGAGTATGTTGTTTTTTAGGTTTGAGTAAGTATATAATGATAATTTAGAAATTAGTTTGTAATTATATAATTATATAATTGAGTATGTTGTTATTATATAATTGAGTATGTCGTTATTATATAATTGAGTATGTCGTTATTATATAATTGAATATGTTGTTATTTAGGTTTAAGTACGTATTTAATGATAATTTAGAAATTAGTTTAATAGGGTATATATTTTAAAGTTCATCTAATTAATTAATTTTATGTGTTAGTTTTGAGGGTTAGTTTAAGTACGGGGTGGCAGGTGCAGGAGGGGTGTTATTTAATCTAGGAGGACAACTAGACTTCGTTTGCACTTGGAGCATAGGACATTTATTTAACAATCAAGTCAAATCTTATGCACTTCTTCAAGATCTAATTCTAGCAAAAGATAGAGGCATATTGAATCTCATAGTGATAGGAGATTCTAAATTTATCATCTCACATGTCAGGAACAATTCTCTTCCGAAGAATTTTCATCTCCGATCTATCATAATCAGAATTCAATCAGAAATTAAGACCCTCAAGACCATTGAATTCTTTCATGTCTTGAGAGAGAATAACACAGATGTTGATAGGCATGCCAATCTCACTGCCAGATAGCCTAAGGGAACTCTGCTCATAAATGGACTCCACCACATCACAGTGATACCATGACCAGTTGCATACACTTTACAATTCATTAGGGAAAGAGACCAAAGGACCCTAAGTCTTAAGTCGGGCTTAAAAATAATTGAAACAAATGGGAAGTTGTTGGAAATTAATCAAAGGGGGATTCCGCCCCTCTCAGGTACCCACCTTTCCTATTGGATCTCGTCCTTTCATTCCATGTCATCGAGGGATGTCATACCACCATCGCCCCCTAGACGCATGGTTGACATGCCCCCCACGAATTTGCATTAAATTCCATGAGCCAGGGATGGTCCTTCCGTCACTTATCTCGTCAAATTCCTCTGTGTGGAGAGATGAATCACTTAGTACCTCCCACGGCTATATCCACGAAGATGATTGCAAAAGGTGGCGAAGTGGGTTAAAGGACGATGCTATTGTGTGGGAACTTAATTGTTGATTTTGATGACATCAAGATGGCGACCACACTTGTGCGTCAATCTCTTTACATACACTACATGGCTCAAATTACACCAAATTCTCATTATGGCCTCCTGGTGGATGTTCATGAATCTCTTGTTGCTCTTTTGCTAAGTTCTCAACCTTTTGATTGTGTTATCCACAAACAATGGCGACTAGAAAATCCCATTGAACACATAAGGTGGCGTAGTTGGAGGAGGATTTGGTTGAATCAAGGAACTCAATCCTTTCTCTACAAATTTGGTATAATGGTCTCTCTTCTCATCTCATCACAGTTTTGGAAGAATCAATGGTTCAAAAGAAATCAATTCGTCAACTCCAAGACTAATGTAATGCACTCAGGCTTCAAATCGAGGAACTTCAGGCCCGTACTCAGCAAGATGCAAGCTCCAGGAACTTGGAGGAGGCTTCTTCACCGCTAGCAGCTCCTGTCCAGCACAACCTCAATGAACAAACCCCAAGAAATGAATGATGGTACCTTATAGTGCAGTATCAAACAAATATTGATAAATGTATAATTTTTGTATAAGGATATTGGGCATCTATTACAGATTGTATCTTGGCCACTTTGGAATTTTGTATCTATGGAAGAATTAAAAGACTTTGTTAGGAGATATAGTAGCCCTCCTCCAGTGAATTTTGAGCAGATTAGAATCAAAACTTGAATTGCTATATCTTTTTGTCAGATTTAAAGCCCCTCTTTTTTAATAAAATTCTTCTCCATCTTCTTGTTAAAAAAAAGGGTTAGCTCAAGTAGTTATGAGCTAGACGTGAGATCTCTTCTTTAAAGTTGGGGAGGTCATGGGTTCGAGTCTCTTGATCTCCTCAGGGTTAGGCTCTGTAATCAATATCGATGGTTTACCCCATTTACCATCCATGGATCATGGGGAAGTACAGATTCTTTGCGAGGTTTTCCTTAGAAAAAAAATAATTTTATGCGATAAGTAGTGGATGTTCAATGTGTGTGTGTGTTAACCATAACTGAGAGGTTTTTATATTAATAAAAAACTACAACATAGCTCGCAACTAAAATACATCTAGAGTCCGATTCAAAATTTTTACCAAGACTAAAATGGAAATTATAATTTCCTGCATATAACTATATCTATCTAGGTCCAAAAGTAAGACAAGCCAATATTCCTTAGTAATGTAGATTATATAAAAAAGACCTAAAATCCTAATAACTTTGCAGCACATTTAACTAGCAAAAGACACGGTAGTTGGTTGCTTCCTCCATTGCTACATTCTCAAGGTTTGAGTTAAGCTTGATAATTTCCTTTGCCTCTAGCAACTAGTGTATCGTTTCCTCTTACTTCTCGCCTTCATAGTTGGAGTTTATTGTTTAAAACTGATTGGATGCCTCTTAGTGTTCTCCTTTGATCAAGTTGGTTTCCAATTTCTTGGGCATATTAAACTCAACCTCCGGAACAAAGATTTACCCCTTGAGCTAAATCAAAGTTCCCATAACTATTTCATTTTGGGAGGTGGCTTGATGGTCAATTTCATGTAATTTAGTTATAGTAGATAAAATCGATGTTTTGTTACCATGGATAGACTCCTCATGAGCCATTAATTCCTTTCTCATATCATGTAGCCTAAGATAATCCATCATTAGTCTACAACAAACCAACCTCCCTTTCAGTAGCAAGAATTGTTGGTCAACTTCCAACCCAAGTATGCGCTTATCTATCTCTCCCCTTAGAGCATAAGTTAAATTCTCATGATTTCTTGTGCTATCCAAACTCCCACAAACAACAACAAGGTTCCCCTTAAGGCACAGACAAAGGATACAAAGTGTAGAAGTAGAAAACTTCTAGATCTATAGGAAATTTGCACCCAAAAAGAGTGATTTCCCCAAACCAAAGATAGCAAGTATGTTCTTCCAATTTCCAATTACCCTAGAGAGGATTGAAAATAGAAAAAACAACCCCGGATGGGGTGACACGCGCCGAGGATGGGGGACGTGGCGAAGAAGGAGGCGAGGGAATGTGGGAGGCCTTTAATATCAGTCCTCCCCACACACTCCGCGAGTTAATATGAGCATCATCTCCTACCACCTCCGTAACCTGATGCAACTCAGCACGAGCGCCTTCAGTCCGGCCAACCAGAGCATTAAGCTCATGGCTTTAATGGCGTTTATAGTGGCTTATCCCCCCATTAACCTTCTCGGGAGTTCCATTGTGTTCTGGCAGCTTATTGCGCAACGAGGTTGCTATCAAGCTCTCGGCGACTTGGCTTTAACCATCGCTCCAATCATGCCGAGATTGAGGGGGCGGCCTCGCAGAGGGGCTGGCTGGTATGCAGCCGCCTCTAGAAGGAAACGCCACCGATAATTCAAGCGCGCAGTGACTCTAGCAAGGCAGCGACGACGACAGGCAACTCCGGCAGCAGGTTCACCTCCTGGCACAATTGTGGAAGAAGACTTGAGCATTACGCTCCTACTGGATTTTTCATAACAGAAAATGTTTACTGTCCCTGACAATTGGGACCCCTCCACCTGCTTCTTCAGCTCTGGGACAACACCCCGCGGCAGGAACTCCTCCGACTCCTGCGTCAAAGATCCCTCCGACCCTTGAGCATAAACTTGCATCATAGAAGAGGAGCCGTGGATGGTCACTGGTGCAGCTAAGGACGCAGAATGCCCGGGACGAAATGACCAGCAACCGAGGCCACCCTCGCCACCTCTTCTACCCCCGGAGCAATTGCAGCTCATATTTGAAGTCAGAAGTCTGGTTAAAGACCAAATTTTCCGAGCGGTCTGCGCAAGCCAGCGCCTAGATATGCTTTATGCGACTTATTCCAACGACACGCCCAAACGTTAATGTCCTACCTGCGCACAACAATTTGCAATACCAGTCCGTGCAGAAGAAGCGAAGGACGACAAGGAGTGCACTGGTTAACAGGTCTTAGAGTCTGCATGCTTTTCTTTATGTTTGTTGTTGTATTTTCTTAGGACAGTAGTCCACTAGGTGTTAGTCTGAATAGCCTTAGAATCTACATTATCAAACTGTTGCTAGTCATGAACATACCCCCTGGTTTCCTACGGGCAGGGTGGCACTATGCTCTCTATATTTTCTTGGACATGTTACAGTGAGATAGCCAGGTGTCCTGGTTTCCTACACAGGCAGGACACCTGGCTCCTATGTGTCATGTATGCTCCCATTTTGATGACGCTTTAATATGAAAGGTCCCACTTTTACTTTAAAAAAAAGAAAATAGAAAAAACAATGTCAACTCTAGCTTCTAGACACATGGACCTATTTCCAGGTATGGCATCTTCCAACATACAAGGCATAAACCCTCCAAGAGCATAATCATAAACACAAAAGAAAGTGCAGAGCACTAAAACTTCCTAAATTTTCTTATTAGAACCAAAAAGGTGCCAAGGCAGAGGCTTACTTGATTACCATGGAAAAGTTTAAGTCAATTGTGTCAGGAATACCATGAGAGAGAAACAAAACTCACAAATATCCAAGCCTAAAACCCACCATCTCCACTATAGAATCCTGGGTCAATGCGCTATTATCTCACTAGACCAAGGGAACTAATGTTCTTTTGGTTAAAAAATGTGTGAACCTGCATACGAATCCATGCGAGAGGGTGGATGAAGTCAGGTCTCATTACTCATCTCACTATTCTCCAAAGTTGCCTGACAATGAACCATGTGACTCCATAAATGTTTAAAATGTGCCATGATTACCAAAACTAATTACAAGATAGGGTGATTATAGCATTTACCATTTACGACAATGTCCCCAATTTTTAGACCTATGGCATGGTTGGCCAGACCATCAACCAAGCTATTATTTTCCCTTAACACATGATAGAACTTAATAGAAGAGACTTTTTTTTTAGCCTTGCCCAAGTAATCAATAATGCTAGGAGATAGTCATCAGGGGTGGAGTTCTTACCTTTGAATCCATTTATGAATTGAAGTTGATGGCTATCATAAATCCTTGAAGTAAGGCGTAGGCTTTTGCACTATTATTTGAAGAAATACCAAGACCCTAGGCATAGGATGTTTCAGTTGTTCCTTTGGGGCTTATGATAACCCCTCCCACACCTACCACTCCAAGTTGATGTTTAAAATAATCATCATTTTGATGCCGTGCTTAAAAATAACAATAAATATCCACAATACTTATCATTTATTTATTTATTATTATTATTTTATAAAGATAATTAATTTATGAATTTCATACTTAAAAGTAATAATCTGGGGTGGCAAGTGCAAGGGGGTTGTTTACAACCTCGAGGGACAATATGATTCGACCTATGCCTATGGCATAGGAGTAAGCTCTAATAGCCAAGCATAAGTCTTAGTTCTATATTAAGGGTTAACAATTCTTAGAACAATGCAGATTTGGAACTCATAGTTATCGGAAACTCTTCAATTATCATTCACCAAATGAGAGACTTGGCTTCCTCACTAAAATCATAACTCTCTAGGTTGATTTTAAAAATTCAAAGAATTGTGTAGTGTTTTGACTCTGTTGAGTTTTTTGGAGTCCTTCAATCTCTCAACAATCAACTAAACTCCCAAAAAACATGGGAGCACTATTTAACCAAGGTTTGTTGAGTGAAAATAAGGGGGACCCTATCACATATTATCTCCTGTGAATATAATTTATCTAAACATTGGGAATGGAATGCAATTGGAATTAATAGACAAGTGGCAAGGCTCATTATTTCACATTAAGCAGCGTATAACTCCTCTCATCCCCCCCGTACTTCACATTGATGCCTTCAAGTCTAGTCAAGGAAGCACAATTAAGGGTGATTAGATGGATCCCTTTTTTTTCCAAGTAACATATCCTAGGGAAAACCCTTGGGCACTTCCCCTCATTCCAAGGATGGTACCTAAGGTAAACCCTAGATTTTTTAGGGCACAAGGTCAGGTCAACAACATGGCTCAAGGTCATTAAAACAATATACTCATTATGAACTCAACATGTCACTTACGAGAGTAGAACTTGGGTAGTGAGGATAACACTTCAACCCACAACCACTCAAGTTGGACACAATTGATGACGAGATGGCTCCTTGTAGCAAAGGTGGGATTATTTTGGTTTGATTGAGGCAATGTTTTTTCATTTTGTATGTTCTATTATGTTATACGACCTCATTGAGCCTTGTTTTGAGCCCTCATAAAGCCTTGATCTGTTCTACAATCATTTGGGTCTACCTTTAATGTGGAGGTTGTTGGCTCTATTTATTGGTGGTATATTAGGTGGTGCTTATTAAGTCTAGTTCTTATTCCCCATGTTATGTCTTGCGGTCTTGTTGAGCCTTGGGAATTTTAGTATTATATTGACTATGTTTACTCTTAGTATTCTAGGTGGTCTTCATTGTGTTTCCGTAGTAGTGAGCTTGTCCTTCTTCATCATGAATGGACACTGCCACACTAGCCATTATGTTCCATGCAAATTTGTAGACATTCACCAAGTACTGAGAAGGGTTGTGCGTCAATTTGAGGATCTTCAGGTAGTAGTCTCGTATATTAACAACATAATGTCCTCTAAGTTAGAATCTCAGCTTGTCAGAAAATGCAAAATTGGAAGCAAAGGTGGCCATCAAAGGCAAACAAATTGAGAAGCTTACAACAAACCATAACATGCAATTTCAATTGGTCTTAGGATTAACCAAGAACTCACATTCTATGAATTCTCCTCTGAAATTTATAGTTTGGTCTTTCAGGGCAGTGACCGAGGAGGAAGATATAGTCCAATAGACTCATGGGCGGATGGAATTTGAAGAGGCAACTTTGGAATGCAAAGCACACATCAAGCAAGAAGCATGTAATGGGCATGATTTCCATTAAAATTTTAGGTTTTTATGTATTGTCAATCATTACTTTTGCTAGGCAAGTATATTAGAATTTAAAGATGTAGGCCTTTTAGTTTTGTGAAGAAAAATGCAAGAACAATGCATAGTACATGTAGACTCTTTACAATTTTTGGAAATTTTGAATATTTGGTATCAAATTCTCTCTCATTAAATTGTATTAACTTGTTGTATAGTGAGCTACAACTATATTTTAATACAACTGCTATCCATTTTAGTAAAAAAAAAAAGTAGTAATCAATATCACAATCCCCATAATTTAAATATTACATTTAGATTTTTTAATCTAAAACATATTATGCTTACACAAATTAATGATTTATGATGTAATTAAAGTATTTATAATGTATTTAAGATTTTCTTTTACATGTAACCATGATAATATATTCCCGGGATGGGGTGCTACCAGGCACAATGCGTGGAAAAGCCACGGGGAGGCCACCTGGCCAGACAACAAGCCAGTTGGCGCCCGATGGAACTCGCTCCCCCAACACATCACCTTTGGGCATAATTGCAGTTGCTGCCACCCCTCAAACCACACTTGTGGCCAGCTTGCCACACGATCTGAAATCCTTGCAGCGTGAGAACTCCCATGGCGCCGTGCAGGTCGCCTCACCTATCACTTCCTCTCCCCAGATATGGTGCTCCTATTTCCGAGCTCAGGAGTATTCTTCCTCCTTCGTTTCTCAGCTCTCTCCCTCTCCAACCACCCTGAATTCCTCTTCTTCTCCCTCTCTAGAGTGTTCTTCAATTGCTCTCACGGACTCTTCGACTTCTCCTCTATGTTTTCGTCCCCAAGCCACTGATATCCCCCTCCATGCCCTGTCTGAGAGGTAAATCCAGGAGAGGAGCATCTTGGTACGTAGCTAGGGGCAAGGAGGTGCACAATTCTGACCCTCCACCTGATAACGATGCCCTCCCTGTCTTGGCTCCCATCATAGATCCCCCTCCCACAGAGCCAATTCAAGAGGTCACCCAAGACCTGTCATCGCTCTCAAACCCCTATGGCTATCGGGTAGAGAGGTTTGAAAACCTGGGGAATTCTATGGGCTACGC
>ML807056.1:110563-122676 GCA_009831015.1 Picea engelmannii | reverse complement strand
CCCCACCTCACCAACACTTTGAAGCTACCTCTGCTCCCTCACCCCTTCCCTCCACCTCGTCTGACTCCCCACTTTGATTTACCCGCAAAAAGTGTCGATCGGGAAGTGATCACAACTTCACTGCGCGAGCTCACCAGAGGACAAGAGGACATCAAGTCCGCACTTTGAGATTTGCAGCATAAGGACGTCGAGTGATGGAGCAGGGTGGGCATTCTAATGTCCTTTCTACAGGACCTCTGGCAGGCAATTGCAGATTGAGACAGGGGAAAAAAGAAGAAGACCCGGGCTTTTGCGGGTCCAAGGCTTGGTCCAGGTTTCTAATGTTCTCTTGTTTCAGGTTTTAGCTCTTGTTTTTAATAGCCAACTCTGTTTAGTTTACAGACAACCGCTCTGTTTAGTTTACTCTCAACTTATCGCCCTGCGTGGCACTGTAGTTTTTGCATGTCACACTATGTTTTTGTTTGGACAAGTGGCACTCTATATTTTGGACAAGTGCCAATAGTGGTTTCCCAGATGGGCACTGTTGCCACGCATGATAGACAACTTGTAACTTTTTCAAGAAGGCCCTAATACAACTATTAATTTATGAAAAAAACAAAACATGATAATATATTCTTCATGGCTCACAAAAAGGCTAAAAGAGAACAAACATATCACAAGTTGGATGAACAATTCATTTTCTCAACCACTCAAATTAAAATCATTTTAGATTAGGTGGCTCTGAAAATGCAAGTTCCATGGCGACTGCCTCCTCACACAGTCTCTTTGACATCCTACAAGCTATTAAGTCATCTTCCTACTTGCGCTAGTGGTTCTCTCTTTCTCTGTGATCACTATCCCCTTATTGATGGCTTTCTCTTCCTGTATAAGAGTTAGTAGACCTTTTTTCTTTGGAAGAAAGACAGACGAACCTTTGGCAGTTTCATTGACAGCGCAGGGTTGTCACGTACTTCCTTGTAGGTGTTAGTTGAGTCTTGTTTAAGATCCATCTTCAACCCCTTTGTCTTGCTTCTCTTTGGGAGGACATTCTATCTGCTACAGGTCCTCTACGACTTTCACTTATACAAGGAACTCTCCTAAGTTTTAGACACCTTTTAAGTGGACTCCTCTGGCCAATATCTTGGACTGTCCTTCCTAGAAGCTGCTCCCCACTACTTGGGTTTTTACAAATGCTATCGACCCCTTTATATTCGTTTCGAGATCCTGTTCCCTTGGATTACCTTCTTGTCATGTTGTTATCTGGTTATTTTATTTTCTTGGTCTCCTGAGCCGATTCCTGTTACAGTGGGATTGGTTCCCTACCCTGACTCCACTGTCTACTTGGGATCCCTGCCTGTCTTTACTCTGGGATTTTTGAGTCTTTGTCTTTATTATGAATCTGGGGGTGGTTACCGAGGACGTTAATGATCTGATGGACCCACAGGACGAGGAAGTTTGGAACAGGTTAGGATTCTTTTGTAAGGCTAACAGGGCTGGGGCGTCTTCTTCCTTCCTTTCCTTTAACCACTCCTTGAAGCCTACTGTTGTTTCTGTCGGCCATAAACAGTTATTGGCCTCGGGTAGTCGCCAGGAAAGTCCTCTTATTAGCCCTACTTCTACTGGGGGCGATCCACCAGTGACCTCTTGCTTCCCAGCCTTTCCGCCACCCAAGGCCACCTATCATTACAGTAGGAAAGAGGTTCTAGAAGACAAACAGGACGACCGGGTAAGAAGGCCTCCTACCATCGGTGTTCAGAACGACCTTCTAAAAAGGGCGTGGAAACCAAACATGAGAGTGAGAAAGATGGTTCTAGGTGCCAATGTCAGACTTGAAGAGACGTGCAGACTTGCACTTTGTGGTTTGGTAGGAAGACTTTCTTACTCCTACCTAACAGATAGCTCTGTCACTGCTTGGGTTCATAAAACTTGGAAAGCACTTCTCGGATACATTCCTGAGATTCATTACCTCATGAAAGGGTGGATAGGTTTTATTTGCAGAACCCCGGAGGATGCGTCTCTCTTACTGGACAGGTTCTGGGTTCTAGGGAATAAGTCACTTATGTTGAAGAGGTGGACGTTGGCCTTTGATCCTATCACCGATTACTTTCAACACAGGAATTTGTGGGTATTATTACCTTCTTTACCTCTACATTTTTGGAACGAGGGGGTCTTGATGGCAGTTGGAAACTCTCTAGGTCGTTTCATATCTTTGGATACTGTGGCAATGGAGTCTCCAGCTAGAAAAGTGGGCAGGGTTTTGGTGGAGATAGATATTCATGAAGGCTTGACTGAGATGATGGACATAGTATGGAGAGGGAGGCATACAAAGCAATGTTTAGATTATCAGGGCATGCCCTTCAGGTGTAGATGGTGTCATTGTACTGGCCATCTTCGAAGGGAATATCCGGAAAAGTATTTGAGGAGAAGTCTGAAGAAACTATGGTCCAGGAAGACCCGTCGGCTTATGTGGATGAAGATATTAATTCAGGAGTACCTCCTCACTTTACAACTTCTGCGATTGACCATCACTCGGCTACAACAAATACTCTCTCAAGTAAGTTATTACAACACTGTCCATCTCTCTTTTCTTCTTTATCCGAAGGGGAAAAGGAAGCTATCAACAACTTTAACTGGTTGTTATGTTCTACTTCAGTTACAAAAGGGGTTGCCGAGGGTTTACTAAACTCCCAACGTACTGTAAAGGAGAATAAACTCACTGGGGTGGTAGGGCCTGCTGATCATACTCTAGTGAGCCGTGGGCCTGCTCAATCTACTACAAATCTGTTGAGAGTTTCCCCACCAGTTACTCTGAAGCTGAGATCGTTGTGTGTGGAAGGGGCCTTAGACGACGATATTTTTTCAGGGGAAAGGCCTGCTGACTATCGCCCCCACTCCTTTGTAGACAGTCTGCCTATCCCACAAACCATGCTCCGTAATGCCTTTCCCCCTATTTCCTGTGTTTTGGGACCTTCCTCTCTAGTACAACAAAGAGACCTCTCTACGGTGCAACAACTTTTATCTTCGGAAGAGGTCTTTCTAGCTACAGACCGGTCGGAGATGCGACACTTGACCACTATAATTTCTCCGCCTATAGATGGCGAACCCAACATCAATGTCCAAGGGAGCGAGGAGAGTTTTTTCGTGGCTTCCGACAACCCCACCCTTCTTGACGGTTCGACTTCTCCATTGGAGGTGGGTGAAAGAGAACCAGAGGAGACCGAGAGTACCATTCACTCAATACCAGATTCATTGATTCCTTGTAAAAAGATCAGTGATCAGGCTATTATTCTACCCACTTATATTGGGAGGTCGTGCATCGATAGAGGGGAGTCGTCGGGGATTACAAACTCAAAGAACAAACAGACTAGCCAGGGGAGAGAATATACTTGGTCGAGGGGGCTTGGAGCTGAGATCTCCCCCATCAAGACGAGAAGTGCTTGAAAAAACCTAATATAGAGTACTGTGAAGATCTTTGAGTCTACACCTTCTTCCAGTGATACTGGGCCACTTAGAGCAGTGAAAGCCCTGGCGAGGGCAAAGTAATGTTACTACTCTCCTTCAATATTCGAGGGATCGGAGGCACCCTCAAAGCTGCTTCTATTCAACTTTGTTTGGCACTCACCCACCCAAAGATCATCTTCTTCCAAGAAACTTTAGTCTCAACACATAAATAAAGGGATTTTTTGCTCTCTATCAATCCAACGTGGGATGTTTGCTCGGTAAGCTCCGTGGGCACTTCTGGTGGATTATTGGTTGTGTGGGACCCATACCTGTTCGAGCTGGTTCCTTCTCTTATGGTGGGGGGTATTCTATTATCAGGTAAGAGTCTCACTCTGTAGAGGAACATCACTTTACTTAATATCTATGCGCCATGTAACAATCGAACTCCCTTTTGGAATACACTGGATGACAATAGCATCTTAAATTTAAATAATCTAATTATAGCGGGGGACTTTAATCTCCTCCTATCACCAGAAAAGGCCTAGGGGGGAAATCAAACTGACACGGTGGATGGTTATTTCAGTAATCTCTTTTCAACTAATCACCTCATTGACATTAAGCCGACGAAATTGCTGTCCACTTGGAGAAATGGCCGCCAGGGTCATGAAGCCATCTCTAGAAGATTAGACAAGTGTCTAGTAGCCGATTCACTTCTCTCTGAAGTTGGTTATTACAGGTCATGGGTCGAGATTCCCTTTGTCTCTGACCATGCTCCTGTCCTTTTGCAATTAGACCATCTAATTGCCAACAAAGTATATCCTTTTAAATTCAATGAGCAGTGGCTATGCTCTAAGGATTACGCAGTCATCATGGAAAAGGTTTGGAGAGATCCACTTTACCTATCCGAAAGTGGCAAACAAAAACGAGTCATTTGGAAACTCCAAGGCCTAAAAGTAGCTACAAAATTATGGAACAAAGCCCTGCAGACATAGAATAAAGAAAAACTGAGTTTGATTGAAGATGAAATTAAATCTTACTCTGATATTTTGAGTCATGACTATAACGAGATCAGAACAAAGGATATACTGAGGTGTCTGGAATTAGAGAGAAATGAACTTTTAAGATCCGAGGAAGAGCACTGGCGATTGCAAAGCAGAGCACTCTGGTTGGCTGGCAGGGATAGGAACACAAAATATTTTCACAAGATAGCTAGTCACAACAGAGTGAAAAAACATATTTGGGAAATAGTCAGGGATGATGGTGTTAAAGTGGTGGATCAACATGGCATCCAAGAAGAAGCAGTCCAGTACTACAAGCATTTTTATAGTGCTTCCACTTTATCTAATTTAGAAGAGCAATTTAAAATCTTAGATCTATTCCTAGTGATGGTCAGTGAAGAGGAAGCGGTTACACTGTACAATCCAGTTACTATGGCAGAATTGAAATCAGTTCTTTTTCATTGTAAGAAAGAAAAAAGTCCGGGACCGGACGACTGGTCAACAAACTTTTTCATTTACTTCTTCGATCTTGTTGGTGAGGATCTCTTAGCGATGGTTGAAGAGTCCAGAATTTTAGGCAAAATCATTGGTGGCCTAAACTCAACTTTTCTGATGTTTATACCGAAATTCAGTAATCCAAAAACTTTTGAGGACTTCCGCCCTATTTCTCTCTGCAACCTTTGTTATAAGCTTATTTCAAAAATCATTGCCAACCATATCAAGCCTTTTCTGTCAAAATCTCTCTCTCTTGAACAATTGGGTTTCCTGGAAGGTGGGCGCATTCAAGATGCAATTGGAATGGCACACGAAAGCATCCACACTATCAAGAAGAAGAAGAAGTTAAAAGCAATAGTCCTCAAACTGGACTTAAAGAAATCATTTGACTCCATTGATTGGGACCTTCTCAGATTGATCCTTCTGAAAATTGGGATGGGATTACATGTAATCAACTGGATCATGTCCTGCATTACTTCTTCCTCCTTTGTTGTCCTTATTAATGGGGAGGCTACCAACTTTTTCAGAAGCGGAAAGGGAATCCGTCAGGGATGCCCACTCTCCCCGCTTCTCTTCATACTTATCATGGAGGGCCTCAACCTACTACTAAAAAAAAGTCAAGCAAAGGGTGCTATCTCAGGTTTAAAGATTGCTAGCTACACTTTTATCCTACATATGCTCTTTGTAGACGAAATCCTCATTTTTTCCAAGGCTAGCTTAACAGAATGGAGAGTCATCGAGAAACTTCTTACACTTTTTTGTAAAGCCTCTGGCCTAGCAGTGAGCCTCTCAAAATCAACTGCACATTACTCGGGCCTCTCAGATCAAGATCTGGTCGACTTCAAAGCTGCCCTTAACTTTACCTTCAATGATCTAAACACTGGCTTTCGTTACCTGGGCTACCACCTGAAGACTAGGACCCATCGATCATCCGAGTGGGACTGGATTGTTGCCAAAATCTCTCACAAAATCAATCTTTGGGCCAACAGGTGGCTTACATTGGCTAGGAGATTCATCTTGGTTAAATCCGTATTGGAAGGTCAAACAATATATTGGATGTCCTTGGAAGCATCACCATGTTCGATCTTATCCAAAATTAGGAAAATGATTTTCGATTTTCTTTGGAATGACCACTAGGACAGACAAAGGATTCATCTATGGAGCTGGGAGCCACTGTCTAGACCAAAAAGGAACAGAGGCTGGGGCATTCACGATTTAAACCTTTTCAACCAGTCATTAAACTCTGTTACTCTCTGGCGAGTGCTAAATGTGGAAAGATTGTGGCATGATGTTATAAGAGATAAGTATCTTCATAATGCTTCTCTTATCGACTGGCTAAGAAAACCTGATCTTAGAGTCAGTACGATTTCTAGGATCTGGGCAAGTTTATTACGAACTATACCCATCATTCTAAACTGGATTTCGTGGATACCTGGAAGTGGCACTCACATAAAGATTGGCTGTGATGTAATTCTTGGTCTGGGATCAAGATCTTTTCTAAGTAAAGACTTATGGTTACTCCTTTCAAATATTCAAATTACCCACCTCGCGCATGCAACTTTGGCATAGAACCACTCCTTTCACACAAAGCGATGGAGGTCTAGCGATCTCTTGGGCCTAGCGGATCCATTAACTGTAGAATGGTCAGACTAAACTACTGCTCTCAATGGTGAAGGCATCTTACTGGCCGCCAATAACAAAGACAAACTGATATGGGCAGGAGAAGACCGGTCCAGAACCTTCATTGTAAAAAATGTTTATGATTCATTCACATCGACTAGGTCCTGGCCGCTTTTGAGAGGCTGGAAAGTGGACTGCTGGAATTGGTGTACTCAACTCAAAATTATTCTTATTTTCCTATTAGCAACAGAAAACAGAGTGCTCACTCGGGAAGTCCTCCTTAAAAAAGGGTGGATAGGGCCAGGTCAGTGTTTTTTATGTAGAAAAAACTCAGAAGACAATCCACATTTGTTCATACATTGCATCTTCACGAGAAGAGTGTGGGCATCACTTACCCAATAATTAAAGCTAACTTCCTATTGGATTGGCCCATCCTTGGCATATTGTATGGAAGTTTGGATCCAGAACAGTTCAACACCCAAGGCTCTCTCGTTAATAATGTCTTGGTTCATCTGTAAGGAACGCAATCTGGCAATTTTCGAAGGAAATCTTCCATCGGTAAATACAGTGGTCATCAAGATTCTTGGCACATTTCATTTAAGATTGGCTAACAATAAATCCAAGGTTTTGAGAATAAAACCCTTCTTCAGAATCCAAGTTTATACAATGGCCTTTTTTGACGGGGCAGAGGAGGTAGGGGCTTAAGATGCAGAGCAGGAGGGATTCTGAAATGTATTGGGGCTCCGGATATTAGATGGATTTTTAACTGTAGTTATGGAACTAACACAAAGACTGAATTGATGGGATCTTGGGTGTCACTCTGGATGGTGAATCTTCTAAAAATACACCATCTGCAGGTCATGGGAGATTCTAAAGTTATCGTCGTCTGGCTGAATAAAAAAGGAAACTTGCAAGCGATCAACATTGAAGGGTGGAAGATGAGGATTAGAGAACTAATGGCAGTCTTTCAAGGCTTAAACTTCCAACATATTTTTAGGGAATCAAATAAGAAGGCATACATACTTTCCAAGAGAGCACTTCACTCCCCCAAAGGACAACTGATCTATTTTTCATGGGATGGTGAAAGCAAGGGCCCTACAAACCACATAAACATTTTCTAATTTCATGAATATGTTTTTTGGAAGACTACATTAGTCACCATCTGGAAGGGGATTTGGGACTTCACCCTATTTCTGATAAAGGCTGAGAATAGTAGATTTTTTCAGCAGTTTACAGAGGGGCACTTTTGGATGTCATGATCGGTAGTTGGCCTTTTTTATAATAGAGTTTATTTAGAATAGCAGTTTTTTATATCAGTCATATTTACATTAGACGAAGATGTAAAATAAATTATAATCAATATAATTTTTGAGCGATTTTTCATCTGGAAAAAAAATTAAAATCATTTTACACACCGTGTATTTATACTTTTATTTCAAACCTTCCAGATATATCCACATCATATTGTATATCCATATTTTTTTAACTCAATAATATTTATTATTGACATGACATTTCAAAATTATTATTAGAAAAAATATCAATTTACACTATTATTTTTAATAATTAGTTTTAATTAGTTTAAAAATATATTTATATAAATTAGTTTATAGATATATTTATATGAAATATATTCAAATTGATTATTAATAATTTTTGGTTTATAATTATTTTGATAATGAGATATTTATTTATTTTTAAATTAAAATTTAATTTATTATCATTTAAAAAAAATAAAATATTTAATTATCATTTTAAAAATTAAAATATTTAATTATCATTTTTATTTATTAAAAAACAATTGATATCAAACGTACTCATGATACTAAAAGTTATGAAAGTGAAAGAATTTTATAAGATAAGTTGTTTTTAAATGTAAGTATTATGCTTCTGCCACTTGGACTTTCTAAATAACTTAGGTGTAACTTTTTGATATCATATTATTTTTATTTATTAAAAAAAAATATCAAATATACTTATGAGAGTCAAAGTTGCTTTTAAAAGCATGGAAGTATAAGAATTTTACTATATAAGTTCACTTTTTAAATGTAACTATTATGCTTTACTACTTGTAAATAACTTAATTGCAAATGGGCATTTTATCATTTAGGCAATTATGTTCCACATGAAAGTTTGAAAGAATTTGTAAAAAGTCTTTTATGTTAATCCATATTTTAAATGTAACTATCATGCTTATGCTATTTGGACTTCCTAAATGACTTTGTAAATGGGTATCTTAGCATTTAGGCAATCATGTTTCACATGAAAGTTGAAAGAATTTGTAAAAAGTCCACATAATATAATTTCATCTTATCAAAGTTGAATGCACAAAAATCCATAAAATCTTGAAATTTTTTATGTTCTACCCAAATTATGAGGGAGAAAGTGCCATGGAATTCCAAGTCCCAAAGTGATACGTTGTTCAAAGATGTATTTTCATTATTTCTTTAATGAACCAAAATACATATAATAAATGTTCATTAGGTACTTTGTTTTGTTATTTGGATATGCATTTTTATTATATCTAAGTTCATTTTATAAGGTTGAAGAATATAAATTTGAGAGTCATATGAAAGTGATACATAAATTTTGTTGATTTTTAGATGAATATTGTGCATTAATTGTTTTAAAACGTTTACGTTTTAAAGTTAAATTTTGATTATGTTTAAAATGTATATTTGTTATAAGGTTTTATAATTTAATTTTGTAATATATATATATATATATATATATATATATATATATATATAAACAAATTATATTAACAATAATAACATGTTATAAAATATCAAATTATTTTAAAATTGAAATTTATTTTATATTTATATTTATAATGATGATGATGATGATGATGATTTAAGTTCACTCAGACTAATTGGCTTATCAGATCTTAAGAAAGTAAGAGATCGGTTCAATTTCTTTAAATTTGTATTTCTATGCTCAAAAAGTATTGAGAGAAGTGTTCCAAGATCACTATAGTTTTGATGGCTTAGGAGGTTAGGAAGGTCTCTATTGTGACAAATATTTTTAAATTGGGATCTAATTTGGGTATAGGCAAGGCAATCTAAGATGAATTGTTTTTCATCTTCAACCCTCTTAGTGTCACAAAGATGGCATATTCTTCCATCCCACAGTGTTTTGGGAATTGTCCAACACCTAGTTTCACTATGTAGCTCGTGAGAGTTTGTTCTTATCTTAGCAACGTTGATTTTTTTCTTTGCACTTGTCAAAACTGAGAGGTACTTTTGATCTTCTAAATTAGGGTTGACCACCTCCTTGTAGTATCTTAATTTCATTTTATCCTCTAACTCTTTATCACACCACATATTCTGCTTAATTTATAAGTGATCATATTTGTAATATTATTGGTATTATGCATGATGGCTTCTTCTTGTATTCTCTAATGATTTAGCCAAGATTTGGCATCTTTATGTCATCCCCTCTTGCGCCGCTAGTGCTTTTGGCTAGAGTTTGAAGCAATTTTGGGGAGCCTCTTGTCATCCATGTTGTTTATCTTGTTCTTGTAAGTTAGTTATCTAATCATAGCAATGCTCCCAATGGGGAAAATGCTTGCTTCTATGAGGAGGACATGATAAGGTGTATTGCCCTTAATTTTGAGATTATAAGTTATAAAATTCGTTAGGATCTGTTCTATCTTTCTCCAGGATTCTCTAGAGACACTGCAACCCCAAATTTCACATCCATATAATATAACCAGAGTGACGAGAGTGTGAAAGAGGAGTTTTTTTTTTTATCCCAAAGCTAAAGGTCCACTGATATCGATTCCAATTGAGCTTGTGATGACTGTTGATTCCAAGATATTTGTATGACGACACTTCCTCCAATCTATTGTTGTCATATACAAAAGTATCGTAGGTGATCATTTTGGATTTAATTGTCATAACCTTTGTTTTTTCAGTGTTCATAGTCATGCCCATACTAGAGCAAAAGTCCTTGAGGATTATAAGTTGCTTACCTAGGTCATAGGGACACTTCGTCATAAGAATGATATCATCAACATAAAGAAGAAGGATGATGACTATACTAGCGAGAGTTGGGCCAACACAGCCTGCATCCTCCAAACAATCTTCTAACTTATCAATATAGATACTGAAAAGGGTAGGGGATAGGGGACAACCTTGCTTGACTCCTATATTACAGTGAATTTCTTCCGACCAACCCTCAATGTTCTTAAACTTGGCAATAAATTTCTCATATAGCCTTACTGCAACAACTAGTCTTAACTCGAAAGGGACTTTAAGCTCTTCTAACTTATTCCAGTGGTTAGACTTGAGCACAGTGTCAAAATATTTTCTAAAATCAACGAAACAACAAATGAGATTGGTTTTATCATTACGACACTCCTCTGCAATGGTCCTAAATGTAACAAGTTGGTCCATAGTTGAATGGTAGCCTCTAAACCCATCTTGGCATTTAGCTCATTTTCCATTACTTTCTAGTCATGTATTGATCTTCTTTTCCAAAATAATTCTATATAGCTTAGTTAAAATGGTTCTAATCATAATGGTCCCACAATTAGAGGGATTGCTTTTATCCCCACTTATAACAAGGCTGCATGGCAGCGTATACCTGCCGCTATGCAGGTATAATAAAATAAAACAATAGTTGTATTGAATCCACCGCATGCATCGAGATGAATATGGCAGGCAAGCGTCATCTCATTAAATGACGTTGAAGATCCTTCCGCAGTCGTTGAAGATCCTTACGCAACCGCGACAATAAGAGATGCATTTGAACAACAAATCACAATTTAGAAAAATGTTTTAAAATAATTAAAATAATCAAATTGTACTGTTATACCTTTAAAAATGCTCAAAATTATTTTGGTCAAACCCTAGCTAATAGACGATCAATAGCATATCCAATACTATATACCACCCCAAGCGGCAGGTATACTAACCAATATCCCTTCACATTATTTTGAATGATCTAAAAAAAACCCAATTTCATAAAACATTTAGATTATACATTATAAAACGCTCAAACTTATATTTAAGATTAACACTCAAAATTTATAATATAAAAATAAAACTTATATTTAAGTTTAACCCTTAAAAAAATTGTGAAAAAAAATATACAAATGCCATCAACTTTGAATTGTACAAAATATTATATTATTTTATTTTAACTTTAACACTCAAATAATTGTGAAAGAAAAAGTACAATTTTCATCCATTTGAATCCTACGTACAAAATATTATTTTATTTTATTTAAATGTGCCTAGGAAAAAGGTACCCATTAAATGAGAACAACCAAAAAAATAAAAAATGCATATCCATGCCAAAAAAGAAAGGGTTATTTATTTAACAAGATGGGCCCCCAACTTTTGACAATATATATATATATAAAAAGAAATATTTATTACAATAACATTGGGGGAAGTGAAGGCATCAATAAGACTTCAAAGTTTTTGGGCAATAAGATATCACATAAATGAGATTTAAAATTTAAAATAAATAATTATTTCTTAAAACTTTGGATAAAGGGGTGTATATTTTATGGTCAACCATGAACTAATAGAAAGTCAAGCCTAACTCAAAGCTATATACCATGCCTAT
>ML807056.1:74050-86877 GCA_009831015.1 Picea engelmannii | reverse complement strand
AACATATTAAATTATTAATGTATTAATAATACATGATTAAAGTAATAATACATTAATAAATACATTATTAAAGTAGTAATATATTAATAATACATTAAATTAAAGTATTAATACATTAATTCACAATGACCATGGTTGACTATGGTTGACCATGACCATGGTTAACTTTGGTAGACCTTGGTTGACTTTGGAAAGGAAAAGTTGATTACGGTTGATCGCAGTTGTCCTTCACCATCGTTGATTGTGGTTGACCATGACCATGGTTGACTATGGTTGATTGGGGTTTATTATGGTTGACTATATCCATGGCTGACCTTTGGTGATCATGTGGATTTGATTACAGTGAGCCATGTTGATTATGTTTAACCATAGGTTACTATGGCACCACTGCATTGCAATGTTGATCATGTTTTGTTTATCACATTGCGACATCAAGTTTTGTTTCTTACATTGTGACATAAGATTTTGTTCATCACATCACATTGTAGGGTTATGGTCATCAAATTACGACGAGGGGTTTTTGTTTGTCACATTATGGCATTGGAATAGGTTTGTCATAATCCGAAAGTGGGTTATGTTCGTCACATTGCAACATCAAGATGTTTATCTCATTGCAATGTTGGTCTATGTTTGTCACATCACCACATTGGGTTGTGTACATCACATTGCCACATCGGGTTATGGACATCACATTGTGAAAATGGGTTGTGTTCGTCCCATTGCGACGTTTGGAAATGTCAGTAACAATGTGACATTTGGATATGTATGTCACGTTACAATGTGAGGATATGTTTGTCACATTGTGATGATAGGGTTATGTTCGTCACATTGCGATGATAGGGCTATGTTCGTCACATTGCGATGCTCATTTATGTTCCTCACATCGCAATGACATGGCTATATTCATCACATTGCAACATTACTATGTTTTCCACAATAGGGCTATGTTCGTCACATTGCGACGACAGGGAAATGTTCATCACATTGCAACGACATGGCTATGTTCATCACATTGTGATGTCCATATATGTACCTTAATTAATTAATACATTGCTTAAGTATTAATACACTAATAAAACTTAATATGTTGATAATACATTATTAAAGTAAAAATATATTAATAGATACTTTATTAAAGTATTAATACCTTGATAAATACATTATTAAAGTAGTAATATATTAATAATACACTATTAACGCATTAATACATTAATACATTCATTGAAAAAGACCATGGTTAACTATGGTTGACCATGATCACGATTTCCTATGGTCATGACTATGAATAATGTTAATACATTAATGTATAAGTAATAAACTAATACATTTTTAATAAATATATTACTAAGGTATTAATACATTATTACATAAAATTAAAGTATTAATTTACATTAATGTACAATGTAACGTATTTGTTAATTGATACATTAATAATGTAATGTATTAATTAATTTATACATTTATACAATATTAATTAATACATTGCTAAAGTATCAATACACTAATAAAGTAATACATTAATAATACATTATTAAAGTAATAATAATAAAAATACATTTCATACATTAAACACATTTAATACATTAATATATAATGTAACATATTAAATTATTAATACATTAATAATACATGATTAAAGTAATAATGCATTAATAAATACATTATTAAAGTAATGATACATTAATAATACATTATTAAAGTATTATACATTAATAAATTAATACTATGGTTGACCATGACCATGGTTAACTTTGGTAGACCTTGGTTGACTTTGGAAAGGAAAGGTTGTCTACGATTGATCGTGGTTGTCCTTCACCATGGTTGATTGTGGTTGACCATGACTATGGTGGACTATGGTTGATCATAGTTTATTATGGTCGTCTATGTCCATGGCTGACCTTTGTTGACCATGTGGATCTGATTATGGTGGGCCATGTTGATTATGTTTAACCATAGTTTATTATGGCACTATGACATTGCGATGATAATCATGTTTTGATTGTCACATTGCGACATCAGGCTTTGTTTGTGACATAAGCTTTTGTTCATCACATCACATTATAAGGTTATGGTCATCAAATTACGAAGAAGGGTTTTTGTTTGTCACATTATGGCATTGGAATAGGTTTGTCACAATATGATAGTGGGTTATGTTCATCACATTGCGACGTTGGGAAATGTTTGTCTCATTGCAAAGTTGGTCTATGTTTGTCACATTGCCACATTGGGTTGTGTACATCACATTGCGACAATGGGTTGTGTTCATCCCATTGCGATGTTTGGAAGTGTATGTAACAATGTGACATTTGGATACGTGTGTCACATTAAAATGCGAGGATATGTTCATCACATTGCGACAACAGGGCTATGCTCGTCACACTGTGACATCCATTTATGTTCATGACATTGCAATGACATGTCTATCTTCATCACATTGCGACATTACTATGTTTGTGATGATAGAGTTATGTTCGTCACATTGTGACATCAGGGAAATGTTCTACGCATTGCGACGACAGTGATATGTTCATCACATTGTGAAGACAAGGCTATGTTCATCACATTGCGACAACAAGACTATGTTCATCACACTGCAACGTCCATTTATGTTCATCACATTGTGACGACATAACTATGTTCATCACATTGCAATGTCCATATATGTTCGTCACATTGCGATGTTACTATGTTTGGTAGATTTCAACATTACTTTGTTCGACACATTTTGACATTTGGAAATGTTTGTCACATTGCGACGTTGGGATATGTTTGTCACATGAAACGTGAGGAAATGTTTGTCACATTGCGACGTTGGGATATGTGTGTCACATGAAACGTGAGGAAATGTTTGTCACATTGCGATAATAGGGAGATATGTGACACATTCTGACCTTGCTTTATGTTCGACACATTGCGACATTACTATCAAAATTGTGACGACATGTCTATTATTGTCACATTGTGATGCTGGTTTATATTTGTCACATTGTGGCATTACTATGTTCAACAGATTGCATTGATAGGGATACGTTCATCACATTGCGATGAGAGGGCTATGTGTGGCACATTGTAACGTTACAATGTTTAGTACATTGTGATGGTACTATGTTCATCACTTTGCAACATTATATGTTCGTCACATTGCAACGCCATATTTTGTTTGTCAAATTGTAACGTCGGGTTCAATTTGTCACATGACAATGTTGGTTTTTGTTCAACACATAACGAAAAGGAAGTTTTAGCCAAGTTGATTTTTAAACTTCTAACCAAGTGTTTCCTTCATCACAAAGATATGAACATTGAACTTGTGTGATGTATGACATAGAAGGAAACTTAGAATCATATTTGTTATAGGGCCATTCATAATAAATCTACTCGATTTATACTTGTTCTAAGGATATTGAGAGAAAACGATTTAATAATTTATACTTGTTATAAGAACATTGATAAAAAATTATGAGCTTTATACATCCATATATAATGTTTATATATTTTTCATTGATTTTATTTGTCATGGTGGGAGAATTAACAAAGCAAGTCTCCCACCCTTAGAAAAATTTCATTAAAATCCATATAAGATCTATATAAAGAAAATTTTCATTAAAATCAATATATTTAAAAGAAGAAATTCTACAACAACCATATTCTTAAACCATTAAAATAATCATTTATAACCATACCAATTATATTTTTAGTTATACAATATATAGTTACAAAATATTTTTTATATAATTATTTTAAATATATAGAAATTTTTAATATATAAAAAAATAAAAATATGATTTACTAACAAATATTTATATAATATAAAAAACTAAAAATATGATTTATTTTTATTATTCTATTAATACTTTTTTCGATAGTCTAAATGTGTTACGTTTTTCCCGAAATCCGACGAGATATTGTTGGATCTGCACATTTGAGTAGTTAAATCTGTATAATCTGAGTGCTCCTGGGGTTTTTCACCACATTGAATCCATTTCTGCATTCAAAAATGCAATTTAAACAACATAAGGTTGTGATTTCGTGAGGATTTATGTTGTTGGATTCCGACGAGGAAGGAAAAAACATAGAACAGTTAGGCAACACCATAAATTTTAAGGTAGATGTAAGAATTATGTTAAATGAAATTTTAAGGTAGATGTAATAGTTATGTTATTGTGTTAAAAGTGTTTTACAATTTTACAATTTAGTATGGAGAAGATAATTTAATATAGAAGAAATGTTGTTACATATACTCATTATAATGTAATAAAAAATAACATTTTGATGTGATAATAAAAAATATATATATAACTCCCCTGGATGGGGTTACACCTGGTTACCATGAAACACCTAACACACATGAGCCTGGCATAGTTAACGCCCATGACCACCCACCTTCCTCCCTGTCAAGTCACCATGCCTAACATTCACTCAAGAAGGGGGGTAGTGCGCTTGCACATGAAGGAGGTTTCAATGACGCACATACATCATTGGTTGAGGCTTACCAAAGTAGGTATGAGGCAACTCAACACTATCACTTCAGTATTTATGGATCCTTTCCCTGTCACTTCCACTGTTTTTATGGAGGTAAGGCATACCAATGATTATTTCATTTTGGATTCGCACTCATTTTCCCATTTCTCTCATGGCCTTTCTCCCGTCTAATGTCAGGATATTGTTATCGCCTATGTCTCTCCAATGTTGTGTGAACAAGACAAGCCAAAGTGCGAGCCATCCTATTACAGTTACATGGCTCAACACCGTTGATCTGGCCCCTCTTTGCCCCTCTCTCCACCCCCCATCCCCTTCATCAACCATGTTGGTCCTCCCTAGTCTGATCAGAATTGGATTGATGAACCCCTGTGCATGACTTCAGGCCCTTAGAACCCCCTGTGCAATTCGGAACAACTGCCTCAAAGCATTGACCTTGTGACAAAATTAGGTGGTTGTCCGATTGAGGAAGAGATTCCTCTAGAATGGCTGGAGGAATCAACTATGTTGATTGCACCAAATATTAACGAAAATCCAAACATCCATCATGTGGTAGAATTGGGTGGTTGTCTTGTTGAGGAAGAAATTCCTCCATAATGGTTGGAGGAAACAACAATCCTGTGACAGATTTGGGTGGTTGTCTAGTTGAGGAATAGATTCCTCTAGAATGGTTGGAGGAAGCAACAACGTCGATTGCACCGGATGTTATCAAGCCTCCAAACGTTGCAGCCCCAACATGAGAATCAACGAGTCCCCTTAGGTTCTCAAAAGATCATCTGCAACTAATCTTCGAAATGTGACGGGACATGGACGACCAACTCCATCGCCAGGACACCCTAAGTCGTCGCTTGGATATCTTGTTCAACTCCCTATCAAGCTATCCCACTAAGCAATGATTCCCAACATGCTGCCAACCATTCACTTTTCCTCCCAGCAAAGAAGGTCGCCCGAGTTCGCATATTGTCTAGTTTTTCTATTGTTATGTTATGAGGTCCAAAGAGGCCACAATTACAGTTAGATTTAGGACTAGTTTTTTTTTGGTACTGTGAACAAAAACATGCTTGCCTGTTTTGCAGGCCACCTGTTCCAGTTTCCATTTGTATGGCAGAACATGTGACAAACTTTGACATGTGTATTGCTATGAAGACTCTCTAAGGTAATATATATATTTTTATTTACAAAAATAAATAAATAAATATAAGTAAATTAAAATATCGCATTACACTTTATTTATTAAAATACACATTTATTTACACTTTATCCCTTCCTCCTTTAAAAAGAAATAAATTTAAATCTCAACTATTTACATAGCCTGGTAGGAAAAACAAATTCAAGCAAAGATCTCTCGTTCAAATACCAAAAATTATTTTTTTAAATGATCAAACGTGACCAAATGTTTTATGAAGAAATCACCAACAAAATTGGCTTGAAATATGCGCTTCGACTCTTGATGGCGGTCAAGATTATGTTCTGGTTATAGTCATAATATTTATGCTATAGAGTCTTTGATTTTTGCGTGAGATTTCAGGATGTTATTTAATAGCTTGATTACAAATAATCTGATGGGTCACCGAAAGCTTTATTACAAAAAAATAATATGATTGAAATTTCCATATATTTATTCATTGCGGGGCATGATTTGAATATTATCCAATAGGAGATCAACTCCACGTATAATAAAAGAGTACAAATAGTTTCAGATTTCCCACATCAACACATAAATATTATTCACAAAGATCTTGAAATGAAGAAAATTCATGTCATCCCATGAGATGAGTTGAATTATGGGATGACATGGATTCTTGAACAATGTGAAAACCATCTTGTTGGTACACGTGGGTGTCGGAGGTTCATAGGTATCAAGCCTCTTCCAGGACAAATATAATATTGCACCACAAATAAACAAATCAGGTTTTGATAATTCGATCCAACATTAACAGGCATTAAGGACAATCTAACATTAACACGCATTCAATCCAATGATTTCAAGGTCAAAGAAAGAGAGGCAAGGACCATGATATATATATATCATCATTACGCTTGGTGGAAGTAAAATCGGTTATCAACCTGCACAACGCACCGATTAATGTTGTTATTAAGATGAAATAGATTCTGGTGCTATATTATTCAGAAATTTGCATGAGTATTATGGCATGCCAGTGCAAATAATTGTGCTCGGGAGCGTCAGGAACAATCATCACCTGGTTATTTGGTTATGAAATCATTTCTCCATGAAATATATAATTATCGTGGATTATATGACAAAATTATAGAAATTAAACCTACTTACCAATATGAATATGGAGTTCTCAAATATTCTCTTCGGCTGGGGCTCATCATCATGATATTCGTGATAAAAAGTGCTAGGTTCGGTAATCTACATAAAGGAAACCACTACACTTTGGTACACACGTTCAAAAATCATATTACAAATTGAAGGCATTCCATAATTAAAAAAAGTCTAAAATCATTTCATTGCAATAAAGGGCATCGATTTCTCCATGGTCAAATTCACCAACAACAAGGCATGTTAGGATATTTAGACACTTCAGAGTTAGTTAATATCAACTTGGTCTAATGTGTCGTTAGATAAACACGTGTCTCTTAGTGTGTTTCATTAGTATGAATTTGTAGTTAGGAAATCCGATGGTCATGATATGTTCCCGACATAGAGTGATCTGATAGTTCATATTCTCCTCGATCTTAACTGCTACATTGATTCCTGGATTAACACCCGATTGGTCCATGATCTCTATTTAAAGAGCATGGAGGGTCATTTGTTGATGATTAATTATGAGAAACTCTCTTGTAAATCTCTTTGTAAATTTTTCTTTTGTATTAATAAATTGTTCCAAGTGACCATGTTGGCTGGGGCTGTGGATGTTTCCCCATAGGGGTTTTACCACGTCAAAACATTGGTGTGTTGATATTTGATTTGGTTGTATGAGTGGTTACTAAATGTGTTCTTCCTTTGTTGAAATACCTATGTTGTTGAACATGGTATCATAACGCATTTGAAGACCCGGTCCCATTGTAGATCGAGATCGTGAAACCGTGTTGTCTCATCTTTGTTTTCTGTCATTTTTATACATTTTTGGGCCAATAGGACTATTCTATTGCATCTAGAGCACTCGCTTTAGTCAGGAATACTTTTTTGTTTCACTTGAAAAGGTTTACATTTGCCCAAGATATGGCCATTTCAATCATAACCGGAGGTATAAAGCTCGAATACGCCCTTTTAAATTTTTGCAGAGTTAATATTTTGGTTTTTATATAGATTTTATGTTATTTATTTATGTGTTTCTTCTCATTTCTATCTGTGTATTCTCTTTACCCAGTGCCGTGTGCAAACTCGACAAATCATAAACATATCAGAAAAGGTTTTCCTGTCTACATATTCTCTTTGTCGTGTGCTTTGTGCGATCTCAGTAAATAAAAAATAGAGGGAAAACTTGCATTCTCTAGGTAAGCTAACCGATATCTAACCCTTGTTGTTGATAAACATTTTTTTTTCTTGTGTCAAAATAGTTTTTTTAGCACACTCTCCAAGGTTGTCAACTACAAAAAAAACAACAACAATCCTCCTTCTAAACACTATAATATGTTTTGCACTAGTTCACTTGGTTAAAAGTTGTTTTATTAAGTAAGAGGTATTGAGTTCAAGTCTTATTTTTGGTACTTTTTTTTGAAAAAGTTTATGCATCCATTGTAAAATACATTTCACTTAAGTTATAAAAGTGAATCACTATAAGTAGTTTTAATATTTGAAGTTATTTATTTTGCATGCAACTTTCATTTATAAAGTAACTTCATTGTAAAAGGGATCCTCGCGTATTCTATAAAAGTGAGTCACTTCATAAACAATTTATTTGTAAAAGTGAGGATATTAGGAGGGGTATCACCATGTGGACCAACTTCTACTTGCCATGTGGCTCTTTGGTTATCATTTACGCCTTTTTTCAAAAGGGTATAACTTTCACGTCCGAATTCTGTTTTCAGTGCTTGTTTTTTAAACAACCTATTTTTTTCGAGATATTTCCATCAAGACCATCGATTTCATATTTTTCTGCATATTTTAATATGACATCTCACATTCATCTTTTGCTTACCAACACCAACTACTTCCAATGGAAATATCATATGGAGGATTTATTAAGAAGTAAAGGATTGTACCGGATTACCTTGGGAAAATAACAAGAACCCATTGATGATGACATGTATTCCAAATGGATTAATAGAAATGATGAAGCCCGTGGACTAATCAAAATGTCCATCTCTCCCGATTTAAGGTTCCACCTTCAAGGACTTGATGCCCAAACAAAGCTTGGGAAAAACTTGAAGTTGTGTTTGGTAAACACAATATTATTCGAGCTCACCAGTTGGAGAATTAGTTAATGAATTTAAGTCCAAATGATTCTCCTTGCATTGAATATTACTTATCTAAGTTCAAAACACTTAGAATTTTATGTATAGAATGCAAAATAGATATGCCAGTAGATCGATGCATATACGTCATTCTTACTAAGATTGGTAGTGCATATTCTATTTTTGTATCTACCTTTTATGCCACACTAGAGAATATCTAGGGACTGCTTATAAAAAAGCCCTCCCTTGAGTCCTTTTGCGATGCTCTGTTTTGAGAGCAAGATAAGATTCTACAAATTGGATTGATTATCACTCCTGATACATCCAATAAAGCCTTACTGGCCCAACAAAAAGATAAATCCAAGAATCCCAAGAAGAAACATCCTCTGCCAGAACAACAACCAAAACAAGGGTCCCAAACCCTCTTAGCTAGCTTCAACTCCTAATGGTGACAAAGGAGAAAAATATAAAAGTAAGAAGACTAACAAACATTGCAACTTTTGTGGGAAATATGGTCATGACGAGTCCAAATGTTTTAAGAACATGGCAACTTTAAAAGCAACGATGAAGAAGCACATCATCATTATTGATTCTACTTCTTCTTATTCTTCTCATGGACATGCACTTTCTACTTCTGGGTTCTCCTTCAATGAAACTTATACTTCTTATTCTAATGTGTGGCTTATTGATTCTAGAACATCTTATCATATGGATAAGGATAAAGCCATTTTTTCTGCTCTTAATGAATGTAACACCAAGAAAATATTTATTGGTGATTATATATCTCTTAGTGTTGTAGGGTCTGGAAAAGTTTAGGTAGATAATAGTCATTTTAATTTTTTATTATGTGTTCCAAGTCTTTCTTGCAACCTTCTATCAATATATCAAATCACTCATTCAGATTAAGGTAAAACCGTGGAGTTTTCACCTCACCAAGTATTAATGAAGGATCTAAAATATCCTCAATATGTTCTTGCAACTAGAATTGCTAATGATATTACCAAGTTTTACAAGTTTGACAACTTTGGGTCATCATCTCTTCCATAATTTTTTGTTGCTCATAGCGATGACTTGAGCAAACTTTGGCATGAGTGGTTTGGTCATCTAAACTATCGCTCATTGCAACAACTGTATAATCAACATATGGTGATTGGTCTTCCTCTTGTTTCTTGTAGAGATGGTGTTTGTGCTGGTTGTGTTCTCGACAAACATCACTGGGATAGTTTTGAAAAGCATACCTCTTGGCACGCCTCGACCCCTTTGCAGCTTGTTCACAGTGACTTGTGTGGCCCACTTTCTTCACCTTTTTTTTGGGTGTAAGTATTTCTCAACTTTCATTGATGATTTTTCTAGATGCACTTAGGTTCACTTCTTAAAACTTAAGAGCAAAGTTTTTGACAGGTTCTTGGCCTACAAGGCCCTTGTAGAAAAACAATCTAGACATCAACTTCAAAGGTTAAGAATAGATAATGGAGGTGAATATGTGAACAATCAATTTACAAGTTATTGCACTGCATAGGGCATCCAATTGCAACACATTGTTCCATATACACCACAATAAAATGGTGTTGCTGAGAGAAAGAAATGCACATTAAAATAAATGGCTAATTGTATGATCCAATCTAAGGGATTAAGTCTAAACTATTGGGAAAAAGCCATTAACTGTGCAAATTAGATAGTAAATCACATTCACACAAAGGCTCTTAAAAATATAACACCGGAAGAAGCATGGAATAAAATTAAGCGAGATGTAAGTCACTTCTGTGTATTTGGTAGTGTGGCATGGACTTAGATTCCTGATGAGAAAAGGAAAGCATTGCAACATAAAAGTGAGAAGTGTATATTTTTTGGTCATTCTGAAGACGTCAAAGGTTACAGACTTATTCAACCACATTGTATTGACATTATTATTAGAAGAGATGTTAAATTTTATGAAAATATCTTGGCTTGTGAGTCTAATTCAACGTTTGTGCCTTCTTCAGTCTGCAATCCATCTTCGACATTTGTGCCTTCTTTTGTTCCTATTCTGGTTTCTTCTTCTTCAGATGATGACAACGAGGATGAAAATCCATGTTCGCCTGCTCACTTTCCTTCAAATGAGTCCATTGAATCTGAACCTACACCAACACCACCGCTTTCTAGATAGGTCCATTCAACATGAGAAGCAACTGGTGATCCTTCATATCAGTGTTGAACACATTCATAGTTCCAATGAGCCTCTTATATTTTGGGTTAAGTTTCAGAGACTCGTGATCCAGAGACATTTGCAGAAGCTTTAGGTCATCCATATTGGGATACAACAGTGAATGACAAGTATAAGTTTTAATGGTTAATGATACTTGGGATCTTGTATCTCTTCCAAAAGGAAGAAAACTTGTCAGATGTAAATGGGTATACAAAACTAAGTTTGCATCAGATGGAAGTATTGAAAGACACAAGGCTCAGTTAGCTGCCAAAGGATTTTACCAAGTTGAAGGAATTGACTATAATGAAACCTTTGCCCCTATAGCCAAAATAAATTCCATCCACCTTGTTCTAGCCCTTGCAGCCTCACATAAATGGGAGGTCCATCAGATGGATGTCAAATCCACTTTCTTGCATGGGGATTTGCAAGAAGAAATCTACATGGAACAACCTCCTGGCTATGTCCAGAATGACTCAAGTCTTGTTTCTCACCTTAAGAAATCTCTTTATGGTGTTAAGAAAGCTCCTCGAGCTTGGTACACCAAAATGGACAAATTTCTTCTTGACACTGGATTTTCTAGATGTCATTTTGATCCTAATGTCTATACCAAGAAAGTAGGAAGCCATCTCATAATCCTTATTCTTTATGTTGATGACCTTATCCTCACTGGTAGTGACCCAAAAATTTTAAACCATGTGAAAACTAACCTTAAGAAGAAATTTGAAATCACTGACTTAGGCTATTTGCACTATTTCCTTGGCCTCCAAGTTTTGCAAACCAAGGAAGGAATTTTTTTTTCTAGTCTAAGTATGCTTGTGACCTTCTTCGTTGCTTTCACATGGAATATTTAAAACCAACTCCTTCTCCCTTCCAGTTTGGAGTCAAACTTGCTTCCACCTGTACTTGTCCCAAAGTTGATGCCACCTTGTAGCGTTAGTTAGTTGGTAGCCTCTTATACTTGACTCATACCTATCCTGATATTTCCTTTGTTGTTGGACTTGTTTCCCGATATATGCAAACACCCCACAAAAGCCATTGGAAATCAACTAAAAGGATACTACGATATGTTTGGGGTACAATTTAGTTTGGGATACATTACAGTTCAGGGGGGACTCCCTTATTGGTTGGTTTCACTAATTCATATTGGGTCAATGACCCTAATGATCAAAAGTCTACTACAGGTTACGTTTTCAGCCTTGGTTCAAGACCTGTCACTTGGGCTTGTAAGAAACAATAAGAAATTACTCTTTCTTCAGTAGAAGCAGAGTATTGAGAAATGGTTAATGCAAGTTAGAAAGCCTTGTGGATTCAACAGATACTTTAAAAATTTGGATTCTAGAAGCAACATCTGACAACCCTCTCATGCAACAATCATAGTGCCATCAAGCTTGCTAAAGACCCGATTCAAAATTAGTGCAACAAACACATCGAGCTACACATGCACTTCATCATAAATCTCATTCATGATTGAGTTATTGAAGTGCTCTTTTTCCCTATAGAAGATCAAGTTGTATACATTTTCACAAAGCCTCCTATAGAAACATTTTTTTCCAAACTTCAATCTATGTTAGGAGTTCATGAAGCTTTTGTTAAATGGGGATAGACTCTAATGCCTCCTTCCTTATCCTATTGTGTCACCTTTGTAAATCCGTCAATCCTATCCCAAGTTGTTCTTAAGAGGGGATGTTAGTATATTTAGACACTTATGAGTTAGTTAAGACCAACTTGGTCTAATGTGTTGTTAGGTAAAAGTGTGTTTCTTAGTGTGTTTCCTTAGTATGCATTACTAGTTAGGAAATCT
>ML807056.1:42523-68657 GCA_009831015.1 Picea engelmannii | reverse complement strand
TATGGCTACTGCAAGATATTTTACTTCCTCTAATCTACTTCAATATCCAACTGTTAGTGCTTTGCTCTATGATGGACCAATAATAACTACGATAAGAATGGAACCCCCTCCTTTCATAACAACCCAATACTTAAAACATAGCTTGATATCCATAGAGGGTTAGGGTTAGGGTTTTTTCATGCCTTAACCCCCAATTCATGTTATGGTTTTGGATCCTTTAGAATATTCTTAAAAGTCCATACGTGAACCGCTCCACATATGTGAGTAATGGATGTTGACATGGAATCCACTTGGTACCATGGTGGTCAACAAGATAAGTCAACTTGTGGGAGGCATGAGTTCTGCATAAAAACTTTGATTGAGGTCATCTTCATGTTATTAGAAAGATAAGAAATTTTTGACCCCAAGAACGATTGTTTAAGGCCTCAGATGGACATTGGAAGGTTTTGAACCCGAAATCACCAAAGTGGGACCTACCCTAAAAATGGGCCCTACGAGCAGGCAATGGCTCCATTTTTTCCACCCATAAAAGCACCAAAATAGATGACAAATTATATAATGTTCCATTCCAAATCAGCTTCGAACAAATTTTTTGTCCCTTGTTTTCACCTAGGTGACAATGATAAGTGGTATCAGAGTATAGTTGTTTATAGCATCTTTCTTATCAAATTGTAATGTTCTAGCCTTGCTAAACACTACATGTGTAGTTAGCAACCCAATTCCCAGTAATACACACTCGAAGACACAATTGTTTGAGTTGTCCTTACCTTCAACTTTAGGATATTTGTCTGGTTGAAATCCTAGATCTGGAACGACAGAATAAAGAGAAAGCATGAACATTTCTAGTTGGACTAAACAACTCTTGAAATGAGTGTTTTCTTAATGAGAGAAGAGATGTTTCGACATTTCAATGAAATCCTTACTTGTCTTACTGGTGCCATGGGTTATATTTCAACTAGAGACATGATGGGAATTACCTTCGGTATGGATAGCCCCTTCAAGGTTCAATTAAATCTAGACATTCCTAATCCAGAAGGAAATATTGGTGCAAAAGTAGTATACAATTGGATATAGCAACTTGAGTCCTACTTTTTTGTCAATAGTCTTTTTGAGACTGAGATGATCACCATAAAATCCTTGAAACCATTGAATTTTGTACACTAATGGTGGGAAAATATTTCTACTAAACAAGATGAACTAGATGACTTGATTGATACATGGGAGAAATTAATTTAGCATGTAAGGAATGATTTTTATCCAGCCAAGGACATGGAGCAATACTATAAGAAATGGGAGCGGTTAAGACAATTGAAAGGATAAACTATACAATGTTATAATGATGAATCCATTGACCAATGTATTAACTTGGAATTAAGGAACATGATAAGTTACTCTTCTTGAAACAAATCAATTGTTTATCCAACAAAAGATGGAATTCCTTACTATTGACAGTATTTTAGAAGCATTCCACTATGCTATCAAGCTTGAAGAGAAGTTCAAATAGAAACGATGATTCTCAACCAAGCCCACTGGCCAACCTTTTGACAAGTAGCCGACATTGATTGGTAGCCCTAACAAAGCAAAACAATCTACACAATAGACTATTAATCAATAGAAAGGAAATAGTGGTAAGAAGCCTTTTGAAAAGAGTATCTTTCAAGAAAAACTCTACAACAATCCTCTCATAGGTAAATGGCGTGATTACCACAATTTAGCTTGGCATGATGCATATAAATGCAATACTTGAAACCTTCTTGTTATATATGTCTACTTTAAACATAGGTTCAACTGTACATCAAACTGTTGATAGAGGTAAATATATTATGGAAACTAATCTTGAAGCATTAAATCTACTTGCATACTCCTTGATAACCGTCACAAACTCAACCATCAATGAATAGGAAAGAGAAATATTATTTTACACATAGAAATAGGTGAAAAACAACCCATTTGCATATGATTATGGACAATGGTAGTATAAATAAATTTCTCTTTGAAGACATTGTGAAGAAATCGGGTCCTGTTACAACTCGACATCCACATCCTTACAACATTAGTTAGATGAAAAAAGAAAGACAAGAACTCATAATCACCCCATAATGAAATTCAACCTACTTTATCAATCCTTTCAATGATGAAGTGCTTTATCATGTATCACCACTCTCAATAGATGATTTGCTTTTTGGAAAACCATACTTATGAGATAGACATGACAATCATCATGTCAACCAAAAAAGGTGATTTTCACATGAAGCATTGGTGTTGTGACATTCATGATGGTCAGTGCATGTCTATAGTCTCATTGGTTTTAGCAAGCAATCCTAAAAACTTATCAATGATGCTTAGAAATTCAAGTTGTTGATGATTAAACCTAAACATTCCAAGAACATCACAACAACTGGTTGATTCTCCTTTTATCACAACTCTCGAATACAACATCAACAAGTCAACAAAGTACTTGAAGAATACAAAGATGCATTCAAAGATTTAGCTAGAGTACCACTACATAGCCATGTAAAACACTCCATAAATCTTGTTCCAAGTTCTTCATTACCTAATGTATATGTTTATAGAAGGTACATTTTAGAGAATGAAGAGATCCGTAGATGGATTCAAGAACTAGTGACAAAGGGCATATTCAACCTAGTTCATCTCCTTGTGATAGTCTAGTCATCTTAAATCCTAAGAAAGAAAAGACATGGGGTATGTGCATCAACAACATGGTTCTAAATACAGTTTCACTAAAGAATAGATATCCTCTCCATAGAATACATTATTTACATAATTGTTTAAAGAATGCTAAGTTCTTTACCAAACTTAATCTCAAATTAGGAAATCAATATATTCTTCACATATTTGAAAAACTTCCTTCAAAACCAATAAAAATTTGTTTGAATAATCAATCATACATTTTAAACTAACAAATGTACATACTAATTCCATAAGATATATGGATGAAGTTCTTCAACGTTTAAAAATAATATATCATTGTCTACTTAAATACCATATTAATTTATGGTAAATAAACATACTAATTTATAATAGATAATGAGAAGAACATTTGTAATAGCTTCTCCATCAACATAAACTTAAGAAGTAATCTTACTAATTTATAATAGATAATGAGAAGAACATTTGTAATAGCTTCTCCAGCAACATAAACTTAAGAAGTAATCTTTTGCCATAAAGAGTATCAAAAGGCTAAGCCATGTGATCCACTCTTCAAACATTTGACTCAACCTCCCCCCAAGCCAAAAAAAAATTAAAAATAAACCCAAACCATAAGGATTGGCCTCATAGATACACTCATGAGCTAGTATATATATACTTAACCACATTTATAAATTAAAGACAAATAAACGCACAAAGTGAATTTTATTATATGGTAGGTAGGAAAAGGAATTTTATTAAATGGTAGGTCGTTTTGGCATATATTGCTTGGGCCAAATGCACTTTTATTTTGTAAGTATAAATGCTTTATACAAAATTACAAACGTATACTTTCGATCATGATCATGAAAAGGTGGGTGGTGGATAAAATATTAGTTTTTAACGTATGTAGAAGATGATATATAAATATATAATTTTAAATTATATAATAAAAATAAATAATATTTTTTTATATTATTATTGAAAAATATATTTAAAGGTTAAGATTATATTATTCAATTAATTGAAATAGGATTTAATTTAAGAAATTAGTTTAATTGTTGGTTGACATTTGGTTATTATTAACAAGTATCAATTTTGTATCCTTCTTGGTTAGGTGTAGTAGTCTAGGTTTATTAATTTATTAGGGATGTCATTCATGAATGTAGGGAATCATCTCTTAAGTTTTTATGAATTTTTTCTTAAAATAAA
The DNA here is from genome assembly GCA_009831015.1 of Picea engelmannii. Classification (NCBI taxonomy): domain Eukaryota; kingdom Viridiplantae; phylum Streptophyta; class Pinopsida; order Pinales; family Pinaceae; genus Picea; species Picea engelmannii. The sequence goes on along the minus strand of ML807056.1, from coordinate 64,796 downwards.
AGATAAGATGGGAGTCATTTAACTATATAACAAACTTCTTTTCAATGACTAGAATTCAACAATATAGCTTAGAATGTCAAAGTTATAATTGATTTAAAACTTCGACTAAAATTTTGGCAATCTAGATCAATTTAGAATTGGACAATACCCTTGCAACATTATTTCATCATACTTAAAACTTGAATCATAATAAAACTATTATCATATTAATTGTTTTATTAAATTTGTATGGAGAAGAATAGTTGTAGAAGAAACAATTGTTGATATTGTGTGTTGATATGTTGTAGATAATTGTTCAACAATATAGAAGAAGAGTGACAATGGTTGAGATGAGAAAGAGGATGCATCAACAACAAAAGTTGTGGAAAAAATTAAAATTACTAAAAAAATTAAAATTGAAAAACTTAAGTTTTATTCAAAGTGCAAGTTCATCATAGTGTCGTGACTCACATTTTCTTGATCTCAATTGTTATAGAGATCATTATTGTCATCTTATATCCTCTTGTTTATCTATTGCTTTCTCAAGTCAAACCTTAATTATGCCAATAGGTTTTTTTTAATGCGAAATATGGAGTAGACGATGATTAAATTTCATCTTAGTTATATAATCATTAACCCATCTCCATAGTGGATTTCAAAAGGTCTCCCATTTATTTGTGCAACATGTAGCCATACTAATTACATGAAAGACATTTGCTTACCATGGTCAACATGAAGTCTTTTTCCGTTGTAAGGCAATAAAATAGAGGTTAATAGAAATGCTCAATTTTTCATTGCCCTAGTCACCACTATTTTTGCCTATCTATTGTCGCCCTCTTAGGCCCTTATTTCATGGATTTGAATCTAGGAGGGGGTTATCCTCTCACTCCTAATGTTGAAGCAGTTGATTTCCAATCCCTAGTGGCCTCCCTTTTTGGTCACGCCAACACCATATTGTCCTACAACTCCAGTGAAATTGGGTACCTTGTCAAAAACTTTGGTTTGAATTTTTAGTTAAGAATCCACATCCATTAGTAAAAGGTCATTGGTTTGATTCTCAAGCAATCCAATTATCACAACAACATTGCATTGTCTCACAACTCCAATGAAAATGGGTACCTTTTGAACACCTTGATCTAGAGTTTTAATTAAGGGTCCATATCCATCAGTAAAAGGTTGTTGGTTTGGTTCCCAACTGACCCTGTTGTTCGTGGTAACTCCAATGAAAATGGGTACTTTGTTGAACCCATCGATTTAGGGTTTTTGTTCAGGATCCATGTCCATTAATAAAGGTTGTTGGGATAATTCCTATGAGACCTTCTTAGTTTTGATTACACAATATTTTTTTACAATTCTAATGGAAGCAGATACCGTGTCGAATGCCTTAATTTGATGTTTTAGTTAAAGATCCACATATGTTAATAAACGTTAAATATTAAGGAGTATGCTATTAAAAAGAAAATTCTAGTTGTTAAATCATGCATCTATAAAGTAAATATTATTGTGGAATAATAATGTATCATATAAATATGTTATTGTAGTAATAATTTGTAATGCATCATATAGATAAATATTAGATGCTAGAGAGGGCATACACGGTAGCACATTAATACATATATATGGGTGTTTTGATAGCAACAAAAAAGATATATTTATTGAATTATTTGTGATTGTGAGTCATTATAGGAGATTACCTAGCATATGTTGGATGCATATTTGATAATGAACATTTTCTCCATTAAGTTGGGGATTGGGATTCCCCCCCATTGTATCAAGCAATTTGCTCCTTATGCATTGTTATTACTCGTATTCACTCTAGTTCAAGATCCACTTCCATTAGTAAAAGGTTGTTGGTTCAATTCCCAAATGATCATCTTGGTCATGATGACATCATATTGCTCTCTTGGTTGTGATAACACCATATTTCTCCACAACTCCAATGAAAGTGGGTATCTCATTGAACATCCTAGTATGGATTTTAGGTTAAGGATCCACACCCATTAGTGAAAGGTTGTTGGTTTGATCCCAAGCAACCCTATTCATTACAACAACACCATATTGTCCTACAACTATAATGAAAGTGGTTACCTTGTTGAATTCCTCAAATTGGAGTTTTGGTTAATGGTCCATATCTATCAATAAAAGGTTGTGGTTTCATTCTCAAGCAACCATCTTGGTCAAAAAAATTGTATCAAAAGAGGGTACCTTGTATCTCCCTCCATCTGTCCATCAACACAAACAAACCCAAACACATTTGACACCAACCCATAGAAACTCAAAGCTTATCTCAAGCACCCATATAAAGGTATCCACTCAAAACCACCATTAACAGAAATATTAACACTAAGAAATCAACGAACACCATGAACAACAATTAAAAACAAATGACAAGAGCATAAAAACTGAGAGAAAAGTAGAGTTAGCTTGACCTTGAGGAACCATAACTTCTTCATCCACCATCATAGCTCTGGCTTTGCAAATCAATTCCCATAACTATCTATCTATATTTATATCTATGCAAACTCTCAGTGAAAATGTGCTTTATAATTATAGTGTTCATTTCTAAGTGCTCTAGACTATTGTCCACCACTTGTTGTTCAACTCAAAGAGGAAGAAAATAAGGGGAAAAAGGAGTCATAATAATACCAAATGATGATGTCCTGGTCAGTGGACTAAGATTGCTCCAACCAAAAGGAAATAATGCATACAATCGACTTGGAAGATTTTAGTATTTTGTTTATTTCAATACATTACATGAACTTTAACAACTTCATAAGCAAGTTTAACATGGGGTGAAGGAAGTAATTAATCTTAGGAAAAGTAAATTTGGTTGGATAAATGTCATTTTATGTGACTTGGCTTGGAAAATTCCCTTTCTATTATGTTTGTGTGTTGGTGGATGTAGGTCCTTATACACCAAAATAGTCGGGTTTGTACTATGGTGGGGGTAGGGTAAGGTAGGGTAGAGTGGGGACTCATGTAAGCTTTAATTGTGTGTGTTGGGTGTCATAGTTGCTAAGTTATTGATTGTGTGTTGAGTGTTATAATCGTTAAGTTGTTGTTGCGTGTGTTGGATGTCATGATAATTAAGTTTGTTTTGTAAGAGGAAGTCTATCATATTATAAAATGATTTAGAGTTGCTTTAATCATAAAATAAATATTATTGCGAAACAAAAATTATACCATATAAATATAATATTGTACTATTAATAGTTTGTAGCACATCACATAAATAAAAATCACATATTAAAAAAAGCCTACATGATATGACATTGAAAATTATATGGATGTTTTAGCAACAATAAAGAAGATCCATTGATTGTTCAATTGTTTATGATTATGATTCATTATAGAAGATTACCTAGTTTATATTCGATGTATAAATTTCAATGAACACTTTCTTTTTGGTTGTTGGTATGGTTCCTAAGCGATTTTTTTGGCTGCGATGACACATTATTGTCTTACAAATCTAATGGAAGTGGATACCTTATGGAGTGCCCTAGTCTGATGCTTTAGTTAAAGATACATATATATTACTAAAGGTTACATATTAAGAATTATGTTATTAGAAAGAGATTTGTGGTTGTTAAATCATGCATGTATATAGTAAAGTAAATATTACTGCGTGACAAAAATGTTCCATAGAAATATTCTCGTGTGACAAAAATGTACCATAGAAATATGTCATTGTAGTAATAGTTTAGAATGCATCATATAAATAATAATCACATGCTAAAGAGGGCCTACAAGATATCACATTGATAGGTATATGGGTGTTTTGATAGCAACAACGAAGATACATTTATTGAATTGTTTGTGATCATGATTCATTATACGAGATTACCTAGCTTATGTTAGGTGCATATTTGACAATGAACATTTTCTCCATTAAGGTGGGGATTGGGATTTTCCCTTGTCATAAGTCGAGGAATTTGCTCCTTATCCATTCTCATAATTCTTATGCACTCTAGTTCAAGATGTACATCCATTAGCAAAATGTTGTTGGTTCAATTTCCAAGTGATCGCTTTGGTCACGATGACAACATATTATCCTTTTGGTTGTGACAACACCATATTGTGCTACACCTCCAATGAAAGTTGGTGCCTCGTTGAACATTTTAATCTAGCTTTTAGGTTAAGGATCCACCTCCATCAGTAAAAGGTTGTTGGTTCGATTCCCAAATAAACCTCTTTGTTAAAACACCATATTATCCTACAACTATAATGAAAGTGTTTACCTTGTTGAACTCCTCGAATTGGAATTTTGGTTAAAGATCCATATCCATTAATAAAAAGTCGTAGTTTGATTCTCAAACAACCCTCTTAGTCACAACAATTGTATTAAAAGAGGATACCTTATAGAATTCATTGGTCTAATGTTTTGGTTACAAATCTAAACCACTAATAAAAAGGTTATTGTTGTGATTCCCAAGCAACCCTCTTAGTTAGGAAACACCATATTATCTTACAATTACAATCAAAATGGGTACCATGTTAAACAACCTAAACTAAAGTTTTGGTTTAGAATTTGTTACTATTAATAAATAAGGTTGTTGGCTTGTGAGAAGGTTGTTGGTTTGTTTCTTAGACAATCCCTTTTAGTCACAACACCACAATATTGTTCAACAACTTTCTTTAATGAAATGAGTATTTTATTAAAAACCTCAATTTAATCCTTTTAATTAATTAAAGATACATATCCATGAGTTGAAAGGTTGTTGCTTTGATTCTCAAAGAGTCTTCTTAATAAGGACGACATCATATTATCCTCAAAATCTAATAAAAATAAATACTTTATTAAACACCCCAATCTGATATTTTAATTTAATAATAATTTTTTTTTTTTTCCAAATTTAACACCCACGTGTACCACGTAGGTCCATAGGAATCTTGAGGATGACCTTGACTTGTAGCTGAAATTTTAGTATTCCCTTAGCCGGGTGTCTCTTTTTGTTCCTTAGCCTCCTTGCTATTATATCATTTCATGGATTGGTCATAGTTTGTCGTGGACAAGGAAAGATTTGTTGTCGACTGGTCATGTGGGCATGTGCACATCATCGCGGATTTTTGTCCTTGAAGCATGGAAAAGGAGTTATTCCCTCTCCTTGGACGGCCACATACGTAGCTTGCTCAAATTATAAGATTATATCTCAAAGGTACCTCATGTTACCTATTTTTTTTTTTTTTAACAAGAATGGGTAGATTTAGTATTATTAAAAAAGGGTGTGGTTGAAGTTCACAAATTAAATTACAGATTTTGGATAAAACAATTACAAAAAATTGAGATTCAGAGAAGCTACAGAATCTAAAATTATTGAGAATAGCTAGACTTTTTTAGAATATGAGAGAATATAATGTCACACAGTAAAAACTTTGTTGAAACCGTCAAGAATAAAAAGACATAGACACTACATTAGTTCCCAAACTTGGGAAGGGTCCTGTGATATGAAGCTTCCGTTGTATGACCATTTGCTGGCATGTTCAAATCTGAGAAAGGTGAGGGGAAAAGTGTGAGAGGAAGAGGGATATGTCATGACGACGACGTCTGTCCTGCCTGTGAAGGCCACTAGGAACTTGATCACTAAAGTTGAAATGACGAAATTCATTAGGGGATTGAAATTTGATGAAACGCCCCATTAATTGATATCACTCCTTTTTCCAAGGTTGTAGCCAGATTTGCTTGATAATCCACATGCCTGTTATTTTCAGGAAGGACGTGGAAATCATTACCAATCATTTCCATCCTTTCCTAGATGGAAATCATGACATTGTCCAAAATGAAGTGCCTCTATATGAACCATGTTTGTTTTGGCTGCACATATTTAGGTAAGATGTGATTTAACCACAAGGCCAAAGATTTGGTTAAGATCTTGTATGAAGTATTCAAAAGGGTGATCAATCACTAGTTGGTAATTAGCTTGGGGTCCCTCCCTTTCAAGATGAATTTTGATGAAACCTTGATTAATATTGACTCCCAATGATTGCATGTTCAAAGTTTCTTTGTATGTTTTGACTGCACATATTTAGGCAATATGTGATTTAACCACAAGGCCAAGGATTTGGTTAAGGTCTTGTATGAAGTATTCAATAGGGTGATGAATCACTAGTTGGTAATTAGCTTGGGGTCACTCCCTTTCGAGATGAATTTGATGAAACCTTGATTAATATCGACTCCCAAGGATTGCATGTTCAAAATTTCTTTGTATGTTTTGACTACACAAATTTAGGCAAGATGTGATTTAACCACAAATCCAAGGATTTGATTAAGATCTTGTATGAAGTATTCAAAAGGATGACCAATCACTAGTTGGTAATTAGCTGAGGGTCACCCCGTTTCGAGTTGAATTTGATGAAACCTTGATTAATATTAGCTCCCAATGATTGCTTGTTCAAAGTTTCTCTGTACACCTCTTAAAGGTCCGACATAACAAATTCAAAACCCTAATCAAAGTTTTGGCAATTTAGATCAATTTTGAGTTGAGAAATACCTCTACGACATCAATCCACTTTCATGCACAAAACTTAAATAATGGTGGAACTATTATCATGCATAAATTTATATTGAGTTTATGTTAAATACGTGGATGGAAAAAGAGTCATTTTATTACAAGATTAACTTATGTTGATAAGAAATACTAAATTTTGGAAGATTATTTTTTTCCTATTCGAAATCTTTTTATTTCTTTAGGAATTATAAACTCCATACCATATTTTTTATTTTTTTTGTAAATGAGTGTGTGAAACTATATTGCTTTATAAGGTTATAGTACAAAACTGATGCATGGACTCCCAGGATCTGCCTGAACGGAAACCAGATCTGGGGTCCCTGGAATGCAGTATCTGAAAATAAACAAGATGTGCCTGGGTCGCCACCACGGGAAACCAACCTAGGCTACCATAATCCAGTCTAAAAAACTTCATCAAAAGAAATCAAAAAGTCTAAACGTAGTGGGGTTAGCTCCTACTCTAAGAGACATGATCTGGGCAGGTCTTGCGCTAGTCTAGGTTGATGGGGTGCTCTTCATCCCCTTCTTGCTGTGTTGCGTCCTCCTCCCTCTGTTCCACCAGATGTAGCTTTTTGATGCATGCCGAGATTCCATTTCTATCGGTTGGAGTGATATCTATATGGTGGATGTAGCGTAGATAGAGATGAAATTGCCTTGCCATCCGCTCCAGTTTCTCTCGTTGTCTTTTCTGGTCCTCCACCAGCCTTTTTACCCCCGCCTCCAGGTTACTGAGGCGGTTGAGAATTCCTGTGCACTCTTTCTTATGCTCTTTGGTTTCTGTCCTATTGGTCTCCCCCCGGTCCGCACACATATTACCTATCATCATTTTGGTTCTCCAAGCTTCCTCCACCGTCCTGTGGTAGAGGGTTATCCTTGGTTGTGTGGCTCCGGGGTCCCGTATCCCTCCTGCTTCCTGGGTTAGTGTTGACTAGGCTCTGCCCCTGCGGGCGTTGTTGATTTCGCCCTCCCATATTTTAATGATCGTCTTCCCCTTGGTGTCCACCTTTGTGAGGAAGGTGCTCTTTGCTTCCCTAGCCGCTTGTTCGATTCTTGTCATCCGCCAGGCGCTTTGTGGAGGTTCCTTCCCCGGGGGCCTCTCTTGTCATTGGTTTTCTTCATGCGTACCATCTTCACTTGCAGGTGGTGGTTCTTATGTTGGGTTCTTTCCTTGTTCCGCTTCACGTCCTTCTGGTAAGTAAGGTGGACCCTATAATTGTGATGCCTCATTCTGTGGTAAGTTCTGGTGTCCCTGCCTTTATGGAGCCAACCCGGCTGCGGTCCCATCCTTGCAATCATGGCCTGCTCCTCAAGGTGGTCTTGCCTGTAAGTATCCTCTATTACAGAGCACGTGCGCTTGATGACGTTGTCGTTATCCCAGTGCCAATGCTTTGCCCTGCTCATTGTACGCCATCCCTTTCCCCGTCCCATCTTGGTACTTAGGTGAGGTGTGCTCCTACTTGGCCCTGGTGTAACCTGTCGTCCTTCATCCTTTTCTGCCTGCGAGTTATCTCTTCTGCTTTCCAATGGGTAACTTCTGTACTTCTTTTTATTGATGGGACCATGGTGCCATACCTTCGCCTGATGTGTGATCTGCAAAAACTTATTTGATTGGTGGGCCATCAGATTTTGTCTGGGACCTACATGTCCTTCAGTGTTTGTTGTGCCTCCATTCTTGCCATAATCTTTCGTGCTACTCCTATTGTCCCAGTCTTTTGCCACAAGTTGGGTGCAATCTGCCCGAAATTGACCTTGTGGGATGTTGCACCAGATTGTGTCCAGTTCTGGACCTTCGTTCTTGACCCCCTTGTTTGCTATTTTGTCCGCCAGTCCATTTGTTGATCTCCTCACCCAGCGCAACTCCACAGTGATCTCTGTCTGCAAGTGCTCCTGGATTTTTTTCAGTAGGTAGGCCAATCGCCAGTGCCTCTGGATTTTACCTATTCTGGTACCGTTTTGGAGTTTTCTCACTCTGTTGATGACTAGCGCAGAGTCTCCTTCCACTATGGCGTTCGTCATCCCCTCCCGGTTGAGAATCTCCAGGCTTATCTCTAGGGCTCTGAATTCTGCGACGTTATTGGTTGAGTTTCCCAGGCTTCCCGTGTACAGTCGTATGATGTTCCCTTTACTATCCCTAATTAATCCTCCCAAACCTATTTTTCCTGGGTTGCCTTTCACTGCCTCGTCGAAATTTAATTTGAGGGAGCCTGAAGGTGGCAATTTCCAGTTGCGCTCACCTACTTGGAGTTGCAGCTGCTGTCTATTTGGAATGGGGTTGCGCCCACTTGGTAGTTGGAAAACCTCTGGGACTCGGGAGTCCTGATCAGTGGGTTTCTCTCTACCCTCCTGGCAGTTGCGGCTCATTACCGTCTCGCATCTCATGGAGGTTATTGTTTCCTTGATCTTCCCTTCTAGCCAGCTTTGGTTTCTGAAAATGCGTCGGTTCCTTTCCTTCCATATCGACCATATGATCATTCCTGGGGTGAGGGTCCAATAGAGGTTCACCTCTTCTTGGTTGCTGTAGTTTTCTCTCCAGAGCTTGATTGTTGCGGCATTGTTACCACGGATCCTGTCGGACTAGCGGAAGATACTTGCTGCCCAGTCCCACAGTTCTGTAGTGTAGGCGCAGTCGTCGAGGAGATGGTTAGTTGTTTCTTCCTGAGTTTGACAAAGATGACATCTTGACGGACCGGTGAAACCTCTTTTCCTTAGGTTATCCCAAGTTAGGATGCGGTTGTGTAATATTAGCCACTGGAAGATCTTAATCATTGGCCATTGGGGGTTGTTCCAGAGCTTATCCTAGTGTTGCGCTAGGTTGTCTTGGTCTGGGTCCGCCATATAGTGCCAGACTTCTTTTAGGTTGAATTCCCCTCCAGCCTTTTTGCCCCACCTCAACTGGTCCTCTCCTTCCGTGACTGTTATTTTCCGTCTGCCCAGTTCCTCCTCCACCTCTTTTATTGTTGTTGTGGGTATCTCATTGTTCTGAGGATTAATCTTGTCCCAAATTCTCCATTTGTTGCGGTCCGTTCCCTGCTGCCAGTATTGATAGACGTTGATTTTTCCTTGTGTGATGAGGTCTTGTTGGAGTATCCCTCTGTCCGGGTTTTCCATCTTTGGTTCCTATTTCCAAGCGTCCTCCCATAATTTGGTTGTTCTGCCATTCTTGATTTCCAAAAAGCTGTGTGTCTGAGTCCAAGATTTGTTGCGCCAAGCTAGGTTCCAAATGACTGAACTTTTTGTGGTTCCTCCAAAGTGGATTCTATCCTGGTCGCGGGTGTCTGGTGCGTACTTTGCCTTCCATAGGTTTACCCAAGGTGTTGCAGTTTCTTTGACCCACCGCCACCAGAGTTTCACCCCATATGCATTGTTGGTCATTTGTGGATCTTGTAGCCCCAAACCTCCTTTGCTTTTTGGCCTGCAGACTTTCTCCCAGGCCACCAAGGCCCATTTTTTCTTTTTTTTTGCACCTCGCCACAGGAAGTCCCTCTGGATGGCTCTGATTTTCTGTAGGATCCCCTGTGGAGTGGGGAAGACTGACATCATAAAGGTTGGGATAGCTTGTAAAACAGTCTTGGTTAGGATCAATTTGTCGGCTAGGTTAAGGGACCTATACGTCTAGTTTTTTACTTGCTCCTGTAACCTGTTTATTACTCCTTTCCAAGTTGACAACTTATATACTTTGTCTGTCAAAGGAACCCCCAAATACTTGTTGGAAGTGTTTTCCATTCAAAGCCTAGAATGTTGGTCAAATTCCTTTGGATAACTGGATTGGTATTGAAGAAAAATATCATCGACTTGGAGTGGTTGATCTCAGTGCCCGAGGCTTCCCCAAAATATTCTAGGATTTGTTTGTAGGCTTTGGCTTCCTTGACCATGGGTATGTTGTGGAGTAGTGTATCATCCACAAACTATTGGTGAGTTGAAGTAGGGCAGTTTTCAAAAGGTTTGAGCCCTGTTATTTCCCCAATTATTGTTGCGTTCTTTATGCTCCGGCTGAGGCCTTCCATCATCAGAATGAACAGGAAGGGGGACAACGGGTCTCCTTGTCTGATCCCTCTCGTGGGCCAGAAAGGTTTGGCCGAGGCTCCATTGATTAGTAGCGAGTAGCTTGTTGTGGATACTAAATTGACAATCCAACTGATCCAGTGCTGGGTAAAATCAAAGGCTTCCAAGGTCTTGATCATACAATGCCAGCTAATTTTTTCATAAGCTTTTGCTAGGTCCAGTTGTATTATCATTCCCCCCCTCTTCTGAAGTTTTAAGGTGTGAATGATCTCATGGGCCTGGATGATGTTGTCAATTATTTGTCTACCTTCCACGAAGCCTGCCTGTTCTTGCGAGATCAATGAAGGTAGGAAGGGTTTCAATCTATTTGCTATGACTTTGGAGATGATCTTGTAGATCACATTACAAAGTGGTATGGGTCTATACCGGTCCAGGGTTTTGGCTTCATTTTCTTTGGGGATTAGGGTGATCATGGTTGCGTTTAGTGCTTTAAGGATGGAGGCAGGCCTTCTAGAGTCCTCTAGTACCTTATAGATGTCATGTTTGATGATTTCCCAGCAGGATTTGAAGAACTCCACAGTGAAGCCATCTAGACCTGGTGCTTTATCACTGGGCATTTCCTGGAGAGCTTGGTCAACCTCTTCCGTGGCGATAGGTTTGTTTAGGAATATGTTTTGTTCCTTGGTAATCAAGCGTGGAATATGATGGGTTATCCTTTGAATGGCCTCCGAACTGTCTTGATGCGGTTCTTAGGCTATCCCATGGAAGTGTCTAACCATAGCACTTTCGATCTCCTGATGTGACTCGCGCTCGATTCCATCCCGATCCTTGATCTTCAAGATTTTGTTATGGGCTCTTTTGGCCATGGTTGTTCTATGAAAGAACTTGGTGTTCCGCTCTCCTTCCTTTAGCCATAGGACGTGGGACTTCTGACGCCAGAGTGTTTCCTCCTGCTGGCATCATGCCTTCCACTCTTGGGTCATTTGGAGCTCTTCCTTTTTTCGGTCCTCTGTATAGCCTTCCTGCATGCAAGTTTCTTGGAGTTTTTTCATTTTTTATTCGATGTCGTTTTTTTCTGTGTTTATATTCCCAAAGATATCCCTGTTCCATTCCTTGAGTTTATTTTTGATGTCTTTAAGTTTCTTGTGTAGTTTGAACATCCTAGTCCCTTGCTCCGGTTGCTCCTCCCGCCGCCACTGTTTGATTTTTTCATTGAAAGTCGGATGATCAATCCAAAATTTCTCGAATCTGAAGGGTCTGTTCTTAGGTGTTGTATGGAAGTCTGCTTCCAGTTGCACTGGCCAGTGATTAGATCCACCCCAAGGTAGGATGTTGCAATCTAAGGTTAGCCCCTGCATAATGATTGATTTCTATATGAGGAATCGGTCGAGTCTTGTAGCTACCTAGAACTGGTTCATCCGTTTATTGTTCCAAGTGAGTTGGCCATTCTTAGTTTGGAGATCTACCATCTCCGCTCTGTCTATAAAATTTGAAAACTCCTCCGCATCCCGATCCAATCTTCTCGTACCACCATTCTTTTCCGCAAGGGAGGTGATAATGTTGAAATCCCCTACCAGGATCCAGTGGAGGTTGGTGGCTCGTCCTTTTATATCTTCTAGGTCTCGGATCATTCCTTTCTTTTCCTCTGGCCCATGGGGCCCATACACATTTGTGTAGAGAATCTCCTCAATGTTTCTTATGATTTGCATGCGCACCGTTAGGGTGTACCTGGTTGCTTCGACTGCTATTAAATTTAGGATTTGTGGGTTCCTCAAAGTGAGTATGCCACCTGACTTTTGGAGGTCTTCGATGGCTACCATCTTGTACTTGCGCCAGTGTTGTTTACTGATTGCATCCATTCTGCCTGTAGTACATTTCGTCTCTTGAATAAAACAGAGATCTGGTTGCTCCTGCTTTAGTTTATTCCTAAGGATTTTTTGTTTTCTTGGGTTGTTTAGGCCTCTTATATTCCAAGTTATAACCTTCATTTAAACATGTGGGGGAGAGTGGGGAAAAAGTTTCTTGATCTTACCCGAGTTTATCAGTAGCGCTCCCAGCTCCTGTAGTGCCACGTTGTTTGATTTCCTACCTTTTTTCCTCCTCGTCTGTTTGGGTGATAGCTGCGATTGTCCCTTGCCAGATTTCACTCCTAGGTGTCCTATCTCCCCATGTGTGAGTTTTTGTCCTTTGGCTTTGGCTTCCTCCCGTAGGAGGAACATGTATTGGATGCGGTCGAGTTGCTCTGTTGGTACGTTGTCGACTTCCTGCCTTTTCCATTGTTCTAATATGTGCGGAAGGTCTATCCCTTCCTTTTCCACCAAGTCTCTGAGATCGGGGTCTTCTGTGCCTACTTTGCTCGGGGTAATCTCTGCATCCCCCTCTATGTCTTGCATGACGGTGTTGTCGTCTTTTGTTTCTTCGTCCATCGAGGTTGCGCAACTCCCCTGAGTTGTCGTATTATTTGGCTGTTGGGTGGACTATTTTGTTGCTTGGTCTTTGACTTCTGGAACTTTTTCCGAGTCACTGTCTTCTGCTGTCCCTTTGTTTGTTTGGTCCCTTCCTTCCATTTTATTCTGGGTCTCCTGGGTATTTCTTGCCGAGGTTTTATTTTTCTTTCTATTTTCTCTGTTCCTGGGGTTCGGGGTTATAAACCCTTCCTCGTCTTGCTGTGTTTTGGGATTTTTCGCTTCCTGCTTTTTGTTTAGAGGGCACTCTCTGATCAAGTGTCCATGCTCATGGCATCTTCTACATCTAAAGGGGATCTGTTCGTAATCTATGTTTTGGATCCATTCGTCATCCCCGAATTCCAGACTTATGGCTTCTGGGAGTGCTCAAGAAACGTCCATCTCTATGCAGATTCTTGCATACGATGTGTATCTTCTCTTTAGGGTGGCTTCTGAGGTCTTCACATATTTTCCCAATTTGTTTCTTATTGCTTCAAAGGTAGAGGGCAACCAGTAGTCTAGGGGTAGGGAATAAAATCTCAGCCAGACTGGTACCTTTTTGAAAGTTTCTTTCTTCGGGGAAAAATTTTCTTTCTAGGGTTGCATGTAGAGTCCCGCTGAGGCGTGGAAGTATGGACCTCCCTCGAAGACTCTGTCCCTGTCCTCCAGGTTAATAAAGACTCCCGTGAAGAAACCTTTCGAGCCGAGGTGGAGCTCCACTTCTCCATTTGGATTCCAGTGATATTTAATTCAGTTGCGCAGAGTTCTTTCTGTGGGCAATAGCCCCATGAATTTTCATATGAGCGCATGCGTCTTCATCTGGTCCCTGTAGAGTTGCGTTTGTGGGTCCTCCAGTACCACCTTGGGTATCATTGTTGTTTTGGGCTTGCAGGGGTTGCGCCCCTCCGTCCCGTTAGCCTTCATGGTCTCGTGTGCCTCATTCTGAGTTTCCTTAGTGACTTCCTCCATGGTCTCATTTTTGTCCCGACTTCTTTTCTGATGCTTCCCTGGGTCTGATCCCGAGGTTCCTGTCGCTGGTGCCTTAAAAACTCCATTTTTTGGCCCTTTTCCTCTGTCCACCACTACCTGTTTGTATGAGGGGGTCCCCTTGCCCCCCCTTACTACTCATGCTGCTCTCTGCTGTGGCCGCGACTGTCAAACCCTAGCTCGCCGCGACTGTCAAACCCTAGCTCTTTCTCCAAACCTCCAAAAAAATAACATAACTGTAACTCCATACCATATTAATATCATACAAATTATGTTTATTTTATTTTATTTTATTTGAATATATCTTTATAAAATTTAAATATATATATTTTTAAATTCCTTAAAAATTATAAACTCCCTATCATATTAATATGTTATATATATATATTTTTAAATTTTATTATTTAAATACATTTTTTCAATTTTTATTTATTTATTTAAATAATTTTTTTATAAAATTTGAAAAAACAATTCTATTATTTTAAAAATTAACCTTATTCTTATTATTCCTATTACCAAAATTAATAAAAAAATATATAAAAAAATTATATTAATATAAAAAACCAAAATTAATAAAAATATATACCAAAAAAATTATATTAATATAAAAAGAGAATTGCACCTCATGAAGATACTTTTCAAACTCTTTCTTCAAATGAGTGAGTATTCCATATAAGGGTCTTAAACCAAAATAGAGAATATATTTGTCTACATCACCTCAACTATACTACACTTTATCAAAATTTCAATTCATATGTTTTACAAAATTTCTACTTACACTATTCGTGATGACTCTTCTCTAAAAGAAAAAGCTTAGTGTGGACCCCATGCGAGAGGGTCCATAATAAGAGACAAAAGGGAAATAAGAATAATTTATTCAATTTCTTATTTATCATAGGGTTGTAATTGGCTTTATGTAGACAAGTTGCTTATATGTTTTTTTAAGATTAATTTATTTAATTTCTTATTTATCATTTATTCAATTTCTTATTTATTATATAGTTGTAATTGACCTCTTTTATTATATGGTTGTAATTGGCTTTTTGTAAACAAGTTGCTTATATGCCGTTTTTTTAAGAATAATTTATTCAATTTCTTATTTATCATATGGTTGTAATTGACCTTTTATCATATGGTTGTAATTGGACTTTTGTAGACAAGTTGCTTATATGTTGTCTTCTAAGAATAATTTATTCAATTTCTTATTTATCATATGGTTGTAATTGGCCTTTTGTAGACAAGTTGCTTATATGTCGTCTTTTTTTTCATTGGCTCCATGAATCCTTCTCCAACTATGATTAGTCTCTTTAGTTTCTCTTATATGTCTTCCAAGGCCATTTTATTAGAAAGTAAGATCTTTTATATGGTAGGAATCAAGTTCCCAATTAACTAATTTGTTTAGAGAAACCATCCTGCAATGCAAAAGGGAACATTTTCTCATAGCAGATTATGTTTCTTTTGTATTCAGATCAATCTTGCTCAAGAGAGAATTGGGGATGAGATATTCTCACTCTCTCATTGATATTTTGACTGTTCACATGATGTTATTCATAGTAATGAGAAGACATCTAACACCAACAATATAGCTGACACAATTACATTAAATGGGCTAGCATAATTTCACGTTCTTAAGGTAAGACATTCTCCACAACTTATATGTTGAAGGGACATTACCTATATGTTGAAGGGACATTTGCCAACTGATTCACATTCCTTTCTTCCAATAAAAAGATCATTTATCCAACAAATTTCCTACTCCTCAGAAAACTGGAATGCTTTTCTATATTTTAGATATGACTCTTGTTGTGAGTCTCACCCTCCTACTTCAAAAGTGTTGATCTTCCCCAAGTTTTCCTTATAGTCATGGATCAATATTATAATTGAAAAACTGTTAGTCTCCTTCACTAATCTTCTTAATTGGATGGAGCCCCGTCATTTGATGTTCTTTGCATATAATCTAGGTGTGTGATTTCCAAGACATATAATCTCTAATATATTTTATTTTTTTGTTTCTCCAACTTTTTTAAAACCAAATTTAAATATACTAAAATATTCTTTCTAAATTCACACCAAACATTTCATTTCCTTTTATATTCATTCATTGCCCAACCTTTACAAATTTGATAACCTATCAACATTATATTAAATTCAACTAAACTAACATGCCACTCTTTCTTATACTATTAAATTTGACTAAAGTAACAAGTCACTCTTAAAATTTAGTAAACTCCTTTGCTTCGGTGTTGTTGCTTTGGAACACACAATTTGCATTGTTGTTAAAGTTTCCATCCGAATGAATGAATGCATACAACAATATTCACGTTAAAGTTAATGCGTACAACAACATTCAGCTCCACTCTCACCAAGCCTTTCAAGGATGAAGTGTTTTGTCATGTATCGCCACTCTCACCATACGATTTACGTTTTGGAAAACCATACTTATGAGATATACATGGCAGTTGTCAATGCCAACTACAAAAGGTGATTGTCATATGAAGCATTGGTGTTGTGGCATTCATGATGGTTAACACAAGTCTATAGTCTAATTGGTTTTAACAGGCAATCCAAAAGGTTTATCAATGATGCTCATAAATTCATGGTGTTGATGATTAAACCTCAACATTCTAAGAACAATACAACAATTGGTTGTTTCTCTTTTGATCACAACTCTCAAATCAACAACCCAAAGTCAACAAAGTACTTGAAGAATACAAAGACATATTCAAAGATTTAGCTAGAGTACCACTACATAGCCATACAAAACACTCCATAAATCTTGTTCCAAGTTTTTCATTACATAATGTATATGTTTATAGAAGGTATGTTTTAGAGAATGAAAAGATCCATAGTCGGATTCAAGAACTAAACGACAAAGGACATATTCAACCTAGTTCCTCTCCTTGTGGTAGTCTAGTCATCTTAATTACTAAGAAAGATGAGACATGAAGTATGTGCATCAACAACATGGCTTTGAATACAATTTTAGTGAAAAATAAGTACTCTCTCCCTAGAATACATTATTTGCTTGATTGTTTAAAAGATGCTAAGTTCTTTACCAAACTTAATCTCAAGTGAGAAAATCATCAAATCGATATAAAATCCTCATATGTTTAGAAAACTTTCTTCAAAACTAATGAATTTTTTTTTTAAATGATCAATAATACATTTTAAACTAACAAATACACATACTAATTTCATAAATTACATAAATAAAATTCTTTAATTTTTAAATATATTATTATTTATTTAAATACCATATTAATTAAATTATTACCATCCTAATTTATAATAAATAATGAGAAAAACAATAACTTCAACAAATTCTTACCACTTTACATAAACTTTACATAAATTCTTAACAATTTGCAACAACATAAACTTTGCATAAACTTAATAAGTACTCTTTTGCCATAAAGAGTATCAAATAAAGCTATGTGATCCACTCTTCAAACATTTGAATCAAACCCCAAAAATTCAAACCATAAGGATTGGCCTCATAGAAACACTCATGAGCTAAGGATATACACTTGTGGGATATATATACTCACCATACTTATAAATTAAAGACAAAGAAAGTAGAAAGGGAATTTTATTATATGGTAGGTAGGAAAAGGAATTTTATTAAATGGTAGGTCGTTTTGGCATGTATTGCTTGGCCAAATGTACTTTTATTTTGTAAGCATAAATGCTTTATACAAAATTATAAACGCAATAATTTTATTATATGGAAGGTAGGAAAATGAATTTTATTAAATGGTAGGTCTTTTTGGCATGTATTGCTGGGCCATATGCACTTTTATTTTGTAAGTATAAATGTTTTATACAAAATTATAAATGTAAATGGATTTATACATTATATAAATTTGAGTTAATTTTTTTCTTAAAAAAAAAGGTAGGAAAAAGAATTTTATTAAAAAAAAAAGGTAGGAAAAGGAATTTTATTAAATGGTAGGTCGTTTTGGCATGTATTGCTGGGCCAAATGCACTTTTATTTTGTAAGCATAAATGCTTTATATAAAATTATAAACGCAATAATTTTATTATATGGAAGGTAGGAAAAGGAATTTTATTAAATGGTAGGTCTTTTTGGCATGTATTGCTGGGCCATATGCACTTTTATTTTGTAAGTATAAATGTTTTATACAAAATTATAAACGCATACTCTCTAGGGTGGGTCTCTTATATATATATATATATATATATATATATATATATATATATATATATATATATGAGGTTGGGTGGGATATAATGATTAAATTTGAAGGGTAGATCTTAGTGAAAAGAGTATATATAATTTATATATAATTATGCAACTTTTTAATGATGAAAAGTTTTTATATAAAATTATATTTTAATTGAAAACAATAAATTGAGTGTATATTTCATTAAAAAAATGTGGTAAAGAAAAAATTACATTTCTAATCAAATTTATCTCTAGTAGATAAATATTACAAAGTTTAAAGATGCAAGTTAAATTAAGTGACTTTACATATGATCCTAAAAAAATGGAAATTGTTCTAGAAATTTAACATTTTTAGAAACTCAAAATTAGTTTATTTTATATGCACAAATCTCCATGCCTCAAAATATCCATATGAAATCTATATATGCGAGTTAAAATTTATTATTAAAAATATAAAGATTGGATTAAATAGAATATGAGAAAAATTTAGTCATCACTTTTCTTTGATTAAAAAATAAAAAAATTCTGGCAACAAAACTCAAGAAATTCTAAAGTAGGGAAAATTATTATGCAAATATTAAATCTGCAAGTTAAAAGATAATATTTAAAATTTAAGAAAAAAAAATCTCATCATTTAAACTAAAAACTAACATATCACACAAATTCCTAATAACATATTGCTAATATAAAGTAGATCACACTTGTCCAAGAACATTGGACTCTTGTTAGGGTTCTCAACAAACAAATTGTAGTTTCATATCAATTTAATAATTCTAAAAGCCATTAGAAGATACATAAAGGTTACAAAAGGCAGAAACCATGATAGGGGAAGATGTATACTAAAAGCACAATAAGCACCCTTACTTTTCCCCACTTGCATGGTGGGGTTTACAAGTGAATGACTAGAAGAAAATTGAAAACATTGTGTCCCTATGAGTCTTAGGTAAACATGTAATTTCTTGTCAAAAAAGATGAAGGTTTTTTTTGGAACTTTGGAAACATGATCACTGTAGGGAAGCTCCCCTTTTGAAATTTCCAAAGTCCACAAGAAATCTCTCGAAAAGATTGTCCTACTGAATGGCTTGGATGACCTGTAAACTTTGATATTTTAATCCATATCTTATGCTCACAAGTCACCAAAGCCTAGAGTTATCAAATGTATAAATGTGGCAAGCTCAATATTTTGAAATCCCCTTAATGTCATTAAATACTTTCAAATCCATGCAGAAGTTCAATACAACTTTACTTGTCTAATATGTTGCAACAATTTGACCATACGAGGGGAGGTGAGACACTTGAAGATACTAGCACTCCTGAGTCCTGAATCCTTATATCTCATGAGTCCAAATGACACATCAACTATGCTTGTAGAAATACACTTGATAGATAGATACAAACTTAAAGGAAAAATAAAAATAAAAAAAATTGCCTAGTGCTATTGGAATTCTAAGCGATATAGGAAGCTCTTTGTTGGGAATGCCTGCTCTTTTGGCATAGTTACCTAAGGAGCGAGAAGGAACTATGGTTCTTTGTTTTTTAATAGGATTTTTTTTTCAATTTTCTTGGCATTCAAGAGTGCCTAGGATCACTATGAGAAAGTGAAGATCACTATAAGAAAGTGGGTTTCTAACAAAGACACAATTATCATTGAAGAAAGACACAATCCCCAAATTCATCGACTTGAAATCAATTTAAAATTTTAATTACCAAATATGAAAGAGTGGGGTGATTATGGTTGATTAAATTTGAATCTCTCATTGCTAGAGGCATCCTTTTGTAAAGGCTTACCCCCAACATTCATTATCTCAAGATCACCTCTTATGACAAGGTAGCGCAATGGACTTATCCTCTTACATCAAGGGAAATATGATACCCTTGAAGTCTTAAAAAAACTTCAAAACTAAAATTGTATTCATCAAAGAGAAACAACCAAGGTTTTCCACACAAGTTTAATTGTAAATCCTTGAAGCCAATTGCATTTAAGGAATAATGAGAATACTCCTTTCAATCAACCTGGTCTTGAAAGAAGAGTTATGGAAAATAATATTTATGGATTACTTGACAACTTGCTTTTAAACTAATAGAAATAAAAAAATAGAACATATGCCCCTGATTTGTTGATGTCACAATCTTTGCCTTCGAATGTTGGTCTTTTTATCACTATTGCAGGAAAACCCAGATCTTTAACTTTATCCCAGAGCTCTTGGAAAACAATGAATAGCTTGGGTTTTGAATCTTGGACCTACTTAGTCACTTCCATGGAAATATACAACAGATTCAGAGTGGTTTCGATCGCCCAAATTGAAACAATCCCAAAGAAACACAATGGGGAATAAATAGAATTGGAAAAAAAGAGAGCACCATGTCTCCTTTTGTTATAACCAACTAACTGAATCCACTACCCACCAAGCTCACTTTGTCTTTGAATTCCCTGTATTTCCTGTAAAGATGCATGAACCAATGCAACAAGGTTTCAACGGGGCCTTGAGTTTCCCTACAAAAAAAGAAATGAGCACGTTCATATTTATTGGGCATGACACATAAATAATGCAGATCAGTAAGATGCAAAGGGACATATTATAAAACTATATTGAGTTGGATGTTGAAAAATAGCCATGGAATCTATATACTGACCAGAATCACGGAGGTTGTATTTACCTGACTCTTTCTTATTACCTCCACTGCTTTTTCCAAAAGATTGTTGTGATCTACTACTGTTGTGCTTATTGTAGCATTAAAACTTGTATAAGAGTTCTTTGTTGTGATAATCGACAAGCATCCCGATGGTCCCGTATTTGTTACTGCAAACCATTGAAAATCCATACTATACAAGTGCACTAAATCTACATAGAGCTTCTTGATCATCGATTCTACAAACGAAGGCAAACCCTGCAATTGTAAACCGCCAATGTAAATGCATAATGCAAGCGTTGAGCACCGTATTGTTACAAGAATAGGTATTTCCTTATCCAATTATGTTGACTGTGCCTCTTTGTTGCAGAATATAGGAACCATAATCGTTTCTTGAAACCAAGAAGAGGACAAGAGAAGATGCTAAAATTTTTGTGGAGTATACTCCATTACTAATCAATTCCTCCAGTTGGTTGATTTGGGTATGGGTACTGGGTAGTCCAAGCCATGTAGCAATTATACTTGTCCCGCCAGTTGCAAAGTTCATGCCGAAGCGAAGCATGTTGGGGTTGTTATCTCGCTGATTGTGTGGCACTGGTATAGGGATGTTGAAAATTGAAGCTGCAACGTTCCTATGAAAAATTAAAACCCACATATGAAGCAGAGATAAATGAATAATTGTTGGAAGAAAATTTATAATTATACCTATGAAATCTGTAAGGACTTTTCCATCTGAAAGTTAGTCAGAGGCTTTTCCGGAAAGCTTATACCATATGGAATTTTCCAGGCGATATTCGTTTGGTCACGATTTTCAACATCTACGTATGAGTCTCTGAACACAAACATCGCGCTACTGCTTACGCTCTCCACATTTTCTGCTACAAATACCACATAATATCCATTCAAAATTTGCAGTGGAAATTATACTATGGTTGTAAATAAGATTGGAATAAAAGATCTCAAAGTTAGCATTAGGGTGCTTGACCTCTCCATTCTCTTGTCTACACAACTTCTGAATAGAAAGGCCGCTTCACCCCTTTTAAAAGACGTAGAGGGAATGGAGATTGGAATTTGGAGGTAGCAGAGAACCAACACTAGTAGAAAAATTTGTGAGAGTATAGTGTGAAACATGATTCAATCTCGACATCTGTAATCACATTCTTTAATTTTGGGACAATTGAGTAGGTGCACAACAACTCTGCACTGTAAAATCCATAAATGTCATCATAACAAGGTACAACCAAACTACTAGTGACTAAACTACTATGACTGACATTTTAAACGTTAACCCTTCATGTGAAATTTTATATTTTACTTAACATTTCTCAAAAAACTGGTAAAAACACAAATACACATTGTTTTTATGCTTAAATTCTTAAGCAGACTTCTGGGACGTGCTGGAAGGTTGTTGACGTGCTGTGATGGGTTCAATTTTGAACCCTGGTGGGATCTCTCTCTCTCTCTCTCTCTCTCTCTCTCTCTATATATATATATATATATATATATATATATATATATATATATATATATATATATAT